>OX377204.1:5265811-5343065 GCA_947396885.1 Heligmosomoides polygyrus polygyrus
GGAGAGGCTGCTAAAATCTCAGGGCCTAACCAGGCTGCGCAAACTGGGAAGGACTAGGATGACGATCTGTACTTACAACGCCCGCACGCTTGCGTCCGAAGCATCCGTCGAGGACCTGATGATGCAAGCCAGGAAGATCAAGTACGACGTCATCGGACTGACCGAGACGGGAAGACACCACCCCCTACACGCCGCCTACGACTCCGGAGAAGAACTGTTCCTCGGAACATTGCGACAGCAGGGGGGTAGGCGGCGTTGGTGTCCTCGTCAACACGCACTTGGCCATGAACATCGATTCGTACGAGTCTCTGACTAGCCGAATCGGACGTCTGCGACTGAAGCGATGTGGCTCCGTGCCAGCCTTGACTGTGTTCGTCGCGTATGCCCCAACATCCGACTACGACGACGAAGACGTCGAGGCCTTCTACGTGGAGCTGGAGAAGTTCTATAAGGAAGATCACACCTTCTACAAGGTGATCGTCGGCGACTTCAACGCCATGATCGGGCCACGAAGGTCGCCGGAAGAACTTCACATCGTAACCCACGGTTGGAGTGGAACGAGCAAGGTGAAAGGCTGTCTGAGTTTATCATGTCGACCAAGACCATCCATGGAAACTCGCAGTTCCAGAAGCCTCCCTCCCTACGATGGATCTGGGAATCCCCCGGTGGCCAGTTCCACAACGAGATCGACCACATCATCTTCAATCGCAAGTATTGCCTGACCGATGTCTCCGTTGTCCCCGAGTTTTACACGGGATCGGACCACCGCCTCCTTCGCGCGAGGTTCCGCTTTTCTCGTCAAGGAGAGAAGGCCGCGAAGTTCAAGAAGAGGAATCCCAGAACGACCATCAACTGGGACCTTTACACCTCTCTTGTCGGCCTTTGGGAAGATGCCGTCATGGACAACGTCGACGAGGAATACGATCGCTTCGTGCACCATCTCCACGATAGTGCTAAGGGAGCCGAGAGCTTGAAGACCACCAAGAGACCGCCTGTCTCCGGAAACTCTCGAGCTGATACGCCAGCGTGGAGCAGCACGAGCGTCAGGCAACTACCAACTGACGTCCGAGCTTGCAAAGCTATGCAGAGCGGCGATAAAGGAAGATCTCAAGGAGAGAAGTGCGGAAGTGTTGGCTGAAGCAGCAGAGGCAGGGCTGAGCATTCGCAATGCCCGCCGGAACTTCGCCAACTTCAAGACCAAGATGACCGCTCTCCGACGTCCTGACGGAACCATCACCTCTTCCAGAAGGACCATGGAGAAAGTCATCCACGACTTCTACTCCGATCTCTTCGATAGCCACGTCCACCTGCCCCCATGCCATCTTCCGCAGGATGGATACGTCGTTCCTCTGTTCTCCCTTCCGAGATCCGACACGCCATCTCGTCGGTGAAGAAACGTACAGCTCCCGGTTCTGACAGGATCAGAGCTGAACACCTGAAGAACCTCCCGCCAGCGCTCATCAACACCCTGGCGCGGCTCTTCACACGCTACCTGTCCGAATGCAAGGTTCCATCTCAGTGGAAGACCAGCAGGACCGTCTTGCTGTACAAGAAGGGAGACGTGCACGACATTGGCAACTATCGCCCGATCTGCCTGTTGTCCGTAGTCTACAAGCTGTTCACTCGAGTCATCCTGAATAGGATTAGTAGAACGCTGGACGAAGGACAGCCATGCGAACAAGCAGGATTTCGGAGAGGATTCAGCACGATCGACCACATACACACCATTACGAAGCTCATCGAAGTGTCGCGAGAGTACAAGCTGCCGCTGTGCCTTACGTTCATCGACCTGAAGAAGGCATTCGACTCCGTCGAGACTGAAGCGGTCATGGAAGCCCTGCTCACCCAGGGCGTTCCTACTCAGTACATCAGAGTTCTTCGAGAGTTGTACAGTGGATTCACGACCAAGATCTCACCATTCTACAACGACGTCCTCATTGACGTGAAGAGAGGGGTTCGACAAGGGGATACCATATCCCCGAAGCTCTTCAGCGCCACCCTCGAAAACGTCATGCGCGAACTAGAATGGGAAGACATGGAGTGAAGGTCGACGGCCGGCAACTGCACCATCTTCGCTTCGCTGACGACATCGTGCTCATAACCCCGAGCATCAGTCAGGCGGAACGAATGCTGGCCGACTTCGATCGTGTATGTGGAAGCGTTGGACTGCAGCTGAATCTTACGAAGACGATGTTCATGAAGAACGGATGGGTTTCTGATGCCCCATTCTCGCTCAACGGAACGAACATCTCCGAATGCTCCAGCTATGTGTATCTGGGTCGCGAAGTCAACATGGCCAACGACCTAGCACCAGAGCTGAGCAGGAGGAAACGAGCGGCTTGGGGAGCTTTCAAGAGCGTCGAAGAAGTCGCGAAGAAGACGAAGAACGTCCGACTCCGTGCCCACCTATTCGACTCCACTGTTCTTCCTGCCTAACATACGCCTCAGAGACCTGGGCTATACGAAAGCAGGATGAACACGCGATCAGCGTCGCGCAGCGTGGAATCGAGAGGACGATGCTCGGAGTGACACGACTCACGCAAGTGAGAGAAGGCCTCCGGAGTTCCGAGCTTCGCCGACGTTCGAAGATCAGAGACGCTGTCGCATGGGCCAAGTCGTCGAAAATTAGGTGGGCCGGCCACGTAATGCGATTCGCAGACACCCGCTGATCGAGAGCCGTCACAGATTGGATTCGCGGGATGTCAAAAGAACACCAGGACGCCCACCAACGCGTTGGTCGGACTTCTTCGTGAAAGCCCTGAACGACCGATATGACGCTCTTCGTGTCCCTCGAGCGAGGAGGATCCATTGGACCACTCTGGCACGCGACAGGGACGAATGGAGACGCTGCTGGCACCCGCTCGAGCAATTCGATGATCAACGGGACGACAGGTGATACAGGTGATCACCACCCGGGGACGCGCCACGTGGCCCTGCGACAAGCGGCCCGAGATCCCTCTTAACAAGAGAGCCCGAAGGCTCTCTATCGAGGGAGATCCGTGGAAAAATTCACATATTAGGCAAAAAAATCCACACACATGAAGGAAATTTCTTGCTAGAGCCAGATCTACTACACCTTTAAAGATAAGCCTTATTGATTGCCTACCCTGATTCAAGTAAGTAGAAGGTTTCCTTGGCATAATGCGAAAGCTCATCCAAAAAATCATTCAAAATGGATTTACATGGAGAGGAAGCAAAATTTTAAAAATGGTCACAAAAAGTCGTTAATGCAATTTAACGAATTTTTTCGTCGTTAAATTTCATTTAAAAGTTTTAACAAAAAAAGCCGGTAAATCCGGTAAATCGGTAGATCGTTAAACGCACACCCCTGTTGCAAATCAATACGAGCCTTTATTTCCATATACCTTAAGGGATTCCTACAATCCTTCTTTCTAACCATAATTTGTCTTGTCCGTCTGTTTTGATTTTTCGTTTTTTTTTTTGTAAGCCAAATTCCTTTCCCTCGGTATGCTTACAATTTAGGTCTCCATTGAGATAGAGACACTTCTTCTGCCGGAAATTGCTCACAGTCTTGGTGACTGCCGTACATTAGGTTCTTTCTTTTCAGGAATCCGAAAACGGGAAGATTTCGCGAGAATGCCGTCTTCTCAGTCATCACCGCTCATGGACGAGATGATGTGGTCATTTCCGTCAATACAACGATATCACTCGAGGAATCAGATGAGCTCTTCGACGCCCACCGACGGCATGAGGTGAGCGTCAACCACTTGCACTCGCTTTTGCTTCATTCTTTATGGCAGGAAATGGTGTGAAGCTACCACACTATCTGATTCTCCTTCTGGTTTTACGTGTGCATGACCGTTGTCCCTCTTTCCATCCTCGTCACGTCAAACTGTTCCACCTCCTTCTTTCCCTATCTGTCTGCCATCAATCTACGCGCCGTAGCAAGGAAAAGTTAATGCGACCGCTTAAGATTTTTCGCGTCTCGAAGCAGAAGGCCCTTGACCCTTAGCGGAGTCTGAAATCTTAGCAGAATTATTTTTCTCCTTTTCTGTGTTCCTTTTCTGACCCACACTTTTTTTATGAGTTGATTTTGATTTGGTTTTTTTTGACTTTCGGTATGCTTTGAATGATTTTGCTTGGTTGGCTTTTGATTGATTTTTTTTTACAAAAAGTTTTTCTGCAACGCGTTCGGCCATCTAATCGTTAGAAAATCCTACATATAGCATCTCCACAGTAATCATGGTGGCCACGCTTATAGTAAGCTTGGCAGGGGTCTTCTGCAATTTTGCAGAAAGGAAATTTTCTTGAACATATGTAGGTAATACCGGAAAGACAAAACCTGACATTTTTCGAGCAAAATCTCATAGGAAATGCCATTGCCTGTTTATTTTAGGGCGCTGAGGGGACAAAGAAGGTCCCAAAAACGCACATGTTCGCTTGCTCTGTGTATCGTTGTACTACACATCGCTCTGCTCGTTATCGAGTTGTTCAAGAGTGCTCCGGCAATGCCTTCGTCAGCCCTTGTCGCGTGCCAGAATAACCCAATAGGTCTTCCATGGGATGGCACGAGGCAGAAGCGTCGAACGTTCATTCGTTCAAGCACCGTATTTTATCCTTTCGAAACAAACTTTGGTAGCAATTCGACGACTCCTGAGGGATAGAAGGCTAGGTTGGCCTAGAGAACGAATCCGAAATAAGAGCCTTGAACAGCTGTGCATGCAACAGTACAGTCAGCGCCTCCTCCGTCTGCGCTAGCATGCACTCATGTGCGCTAAATATTTGAACCATAGCAAGAAAACATTCAGAATCCCACAGTTTTTGATGTGAAGGAAGGAACATTAAAACTGAAAGTTAAATTAGTTAGTTTAGTTTAGTAATTAAGTTAATTCGTTTTAGTAATTAAGTTAATTTGAAAAGCTTTTAAAAAATTCTTCTGCTATCCTTAGCTACAACAAATTTAGGAGTCACGTACTTTCTTTGCCCGAATGATACCTTATGCCGTTCTCGTTCTTGCGCAGGGCTTCATTCTTTTTTAAATGATTTTCTTCTTCGTACGTTTTATTGCTATTTACTGTTAGTTTTATTCCATTTAACATAAGTGTGGGCTTATGTAATAAATATAATATATATATATATATATAAATTATTGGTGGACGTAGTCGTTCAGAAGGTCACAGCGACCATTAACAACCATCTGTCTTCGGAGAATGGAAATTCTTCTTGTCGAAACCGCCAATCTATAGCAGAACGCTTCCTTCTTTGGTGAGACGTCTACCACTTCTTAAAGGTGACAACGCAATCTTTCTACCAGACGTCACGAAAGCAAGTTGAATGCGTGTTTGGCCACGCAATGACAATGAAGTGGCCAGCCGATAGAGAAATCTGTGTCTCAGTGTTTTATCGTTCCCATACAAATATAGCACCAATTCACCGATCCCGGAGGGATAGAAGGCTTGGAAGCCTAGCGGAGAATCCGAACAAGGAGCCTGGAATCGGGTGCAGACGTCAATCAGCGACCCTCTGAATGCGTTACATCTGCATAACCAGAAACACAAATGACAAAAACCTTTGTAGCACCTAGTTTAAAGACACTCATAGCGTGGGCTGCAACATTTTGACTACGAAAAAATCTACAATTATATTAAAATTGACTCTGAACTGACACCACAGTCCAGCGCTGATCAATCCTTTCGCTAAGCGCCGCGTATTCTACTCTGGATTCTACTGTGGAATGCTGAATACCAGCTGGGGAACGACTTACGGTAGGGACCTAGGGAAAGGTGTTTTATACCTTTCTAAACAGCTCTGAAATCAATTCGCAGAAGAATGACAGACCCGTCTGCCTTAGACGGGGTAGAACCCTCAAGGTACACACATGTCGCGAAGACGCGCCGCAGCGGTGCGGGAATGTGCCGTTGCTCCTAGGGTAACTGCGACAGCCAATCAGGCACCGGCGGCGTCACACAAGCAGAGCACATGATTGGCTGCCGCGAAAACGATGGGAGCAATGACCCAATTCAACGACCCTTGAGGGATGGAAGGCTAGGTTGATCTAGACGATTTATCCGAACCAAGAGCCTTGAACCGCTGTGCACGCAACAGCCAGTGCCTACTCCGACTGCGCTAGCATTCACCCGTGTGAGCTAAAAGTTTAAAATACAGCAAGGTAATGTCCAGAATCGCATGAGGTTTTGACGTGAAGAATCGAAAACTAAGACCGAAACTTAAAAAATTGATGGGCGCAGTCATTCAAAAAGGTCGCAGCAACCGTTAACAACCATCTGTCTTCGGAGTACGGCAATCCTTCTTGTCGACACCGCCAATCTATAGCAGAACGCTTCCTTCTTCGTTGAGACGTCCACTACTTCTTGAAGACGACAATGCGATCTTGAAACGGGTCATTGCTGTTGAAAAGGGCGAGCCGCTCCTCAGCTGTCGCTCTCGTCTCCTGAGCAATAGGAGCAGACCCTTTTGTCAAGCGATTTCTCACCGCCAGTTTCTCTTCTACAAAACTGCGTGTTTCGATTTTGTTTATGTTTTCCTCTATCATCGAGGAGCCGTCTATAATCATTCTCTCCATCGAAACTCAAATCTTCAGGACATAGAGGGGAAAGCAGCTATGACCTGGGCTTTTTCGATTTCTGAGTGGCCTTTTTTACAGAAGTAAACCCCATCGGGCGCGAACAAGTCGCGGGTATACGGATGTACCCACGACGATCGTAGGGTTTTTTCTACCCAATGATATACCCACGATTTTGCGGGTAAGGTTTATCATGAATCGTGGATATGTCCACATCGTGGGTATGTCTACCCTCTATACCCAGCATACCCATGGGTATGCGCGTTGATTAATCCGGGCCTAGAAATATACGGAATGCTGCGGTGTTCCACGCTCAGGAAACGGCAACCTGCTATTTTTCAGTGAACTCTACATCCAGGAAAACCATGCTTATGAGGAAGTGCCCCCTCCCAACCCGCAAAGCGCCCCTGTCCATAGCCTAAAGCATCGGAGAGCCTTGATTTGTTGCCAACAGTCACATTTCACAGTTTTCATGAGTGAAATGAAGGCGCAGCAAGGGAGAAGAACATGCGGATTCCCACTTCTTCAAAGCGGAGGCACTCAACGCCGTTTTATTACTTCGCTTCTCTTCGTGTTTGCAAGTTCTTTTTATCTGTTCCGTCCTTTAGTTATCTATTTTAGAAAGTTGTTTATTTTGTTTTTTTTTTGCGCTGTTTTTCTTCAATACTAGATCTGTTTAGAATTACGTGACGATGTGCACAAGGCGCACCTCTGATTGCGATAAACAAATAATAATAAAACACTATAACAAAATAATAAAATAAGTAATTAAAAGCAGGGCGCGTGTAGCGCAGTCGGAGGAGGCGCGACTGTCGCGTGCACCCGATACCAGGTTCCTGGTTCGGATTTCCCGCCCAGGCCAACCAAGCCTTCCATCCCTCCGGGGTCGGTGAATTGGTACCAGACTTGTCTGGGAAGGATAAAGCGCTGACTTGTTCATCGGCTGGCCACCGCAAGTCATTGTATGGCCAAATACGCATTCAAATCGCCTCCACGATATCCCGTTGAAGTAGAATGCGCTGGCGCATCCCAGAAGGGATTGAGTAACGCCGTCCTTTATCCTTTATTAATTAAAAGTCGGATTTTCCTTCCTCTAGCGCATTATTGTTTCTATCCCCGTGTACTTTCAATGTTTATTGACGGCGTTTCTTTCAACAAGAGATTAGATCTCCAATTTGTGGAAGTGAACCTGTGGTACGACAAGATCGGTTGGCGATCGAGTTCCGCTGCAGAGAAGATCTGTTCAACCGTGAACACTTGAAGGACGTCTCCGTTCGCTTGAACACAAACACGATGCCTTCGCTCCTCGCTCGTTTCGCAAGTTTGAGCGGATGGTCGGATAGATGTAGAAGAGTGGGAAGAACAATCTCTTCCGGCGGAGGAGCCACCATTCCGCTTCTACATGCTACCGTAGAGGCAGTTTTATTGCTTGCTCTGTGACTTTTGAGGATGTCGAATGCTTAGGTGTGTATCCGACCCCTCCCAAACAAGTCTCGTTGCAACTCACCGATTACCAAGGTATGAAAAACTAGTTAGTCTGGAGTAAAATGGACCTAAAACCCTTCAACGCGAGACCTTCTTCCATAACTGCACACCTGAAGCGCATCTTCCCGGTTTATTAAGCAGATTCTGTAAGATCAGCCGCGACTTTCTTGCCCTTTATTCCCTTATCGTCGTTTCTTAGAAGTACTGCCTTAGAGTGTTAGGCTTTTGGTTCTGTTTGAGATTATTTGATACTATTTTTCTTCAAGACGCTTGGCACTGCAGACCATTAGTCGCTAAAAGACCATAGACAGCTGTTAAGGCTAGCCACTGACGACTACTCGGAGCCCCAACACCATTAAGTGTTCTATTCAAAGTCTAGGTCTCCGTAACTGCAGCCGAGATGTTCGACATAGTTTACTCGCTTGAGGACGTTTTCTAAATAGTATGTGTTGTGTAGTCGGAGGAGGTGCCGGCTGCCGCGTGCAACCGATATCAGGCTCATGGTTTGGATTTCCCGCCCAGTTCCACGAACTTCCCATCCCTCCGGAGTCGGTGAATTGGTTCCAGGCTGACTGAGAACGGTAAGACACTGACTGTCAATCGTTTGACAAATGCATATTGTATAGGCCCATTCCAGTTACTCTGATGCATTCTACTCGACGAGATGATGCCGCGCACTCAACCGGAACATTGCAGTGTTTATTTGATTGATTGTGCTAGTGCCGGTTACCTGAAGTCACTAATGATGTAGTGTCGCTTCTATTCTATTCGTATTTGCTGTTTTTAGATTTATACACATTTGAACGGCATTTGCTGGGCGAGTAAGAGCCTACGTCATTACACCGACGGCGCTGTTAGTCCGCATTCAAAGGCGTGTACAGCGCAATCGGAAGGGTGCCGGCTTTCGCGTACACCCGATATCAGGTTCTTGGTTCGGATTTTCGCCCAGGCAAAAGCTAACCTTTCGCTCCTCGGAGGTCGATGAAATGGTACCGGACCTCTCTGAAAAGGATAAACCACCGACTTGTTTGACTTGTTTACCAGCAGGCCACCGCAAGCCATTGTGTAGGCCAAATATGCCCTCAAATCGCCTCGACGACGTCTTATTGATGTAGAATTCGTGGCGCATTGTAAAATTAGATAGTACCGAACCGTTATAATCTGAAACTGATATCATTGCAAGTTATCTTGAAACAGGAGATGCGGGGTGGGTCCTGCTCTCTAGACTACACCTAGACCGAAATCCATTGCACAGTGCGTAGCTAGTAGCCAGTAGGTCAGATGTTTTTCGTGGGTGGTCCGCCGGTAGCGATGCGCGACGCAGGTGCCGCCAGCACACTGACCGCTGTGCCAACAGCTTCGGCGAGCTGCCCAGCGCTCCGGACGCTCCGGAGCGCTTTTGTATACTGGACGTCCGGCGCTCATGCATTGCCTTCTATTGATCGGCTTCCGAAACGTAAATGGATCGGTCATGCCGCTACTGCTATGGGCGAACTCTCGTGCCTTCACTTTGAATTTCTCGCAGAATTCCTCGCCTTGAACTCCTAAACAGCCATTTGAAAGGGAGTCATGAGCCGTTGCCCTTCTGAGAAGCGTAGATTCTGCACTATTTTGAATCATGCTTTAAGAATTGTTCAAAACTGACCCGTAGAAGGCGTCATTAACGTCTGACTTGATGCTAGAGGCGCATTTCTTGAATTGCAAGCTTGAGTTGAACTGAATGACATAAACATCTTTTTGGCGAAAATTTTGGGACTTTTTCTTAGAAATTGACATTTTGCGTTGGAGAACCACGTCTTGTGAATGGTTTTCCAGAGCACTATGCGTTTTTCTGTTCCATTCGATTCTATTATAAACGATAAAGGGCAAAGGACGGCGTTTCTCTATCTCTTTTGGGATGCGCCACGCATTCTACTTCTACGGGATGTCGTGGAGGCGAGTTGAATGCGTATTTGGCCATACAATGACTTGCGGTGGCCAGCCGATGAACAACGGCGCTCGAACCTTCCCAGACAAGTCTGGTACCAATTCACCGACCCCGGAGGAAGAGCCTTGGTTGGCCTGGGCGGGAAATACGAACTAGGAACCTGGTATCGGGTGCACTTCGCTTCTCTGTACTGAAAAAATTAAGGTTGTCTCGTAGCACAGTCTAAAAAGGCACCTGTTTTCGAATTTACTCCGAATCTCTACCCACTACCCTCTACCCTTCCAAGAGGACCGTTAAATAGTCCATATCGGATAAAGGGCAAGGATTAGCATTAAAAGCCCCTTTTGGGATGCGCCACGCATTCGGGATGTCTTGGAGGGAATCTGGATACGTACTTGGCCTGTACAATGACTTGCAATAGCCAACCTACTCTATTCAGTGTAGTAATGTCCTTTCCAAACAGGTATCATACCAATTAACTGAACCTTGAGAGAGGTTCGGTTGTCTTGGAGGAAATCCTAATCAAAAACTTGGAATGGGGTGGTGCAGGTGATTGTTTGCACCTCCTCCGACTGCACTATCACGCGCGCAATAATCCATTCACTGCTTCAGTTTTTTAAATCGATCACCCTTTATGTGGAATGCAAGGCCCATCATGAGTGGTCAACGCCGAACTTTTCCTTAGCATTGTCTATCAAGAAAAAGGGTTAGCGACGTTGTTACTTTCTGATGATTCTATCACTCTTATTCTATCACTGTTTAGCGAATTTTTTAGAGGTTTTTGTCTTCTGAATCCTTTGAAGATGACAAAACAGTAGAACCGTCAGACCAATGAACATTCCACCTATCAACCTTGTAGCACAGAATAGCTTGCAACTTTATTAGGGCTTGTTGAGAGGATAATTCAACTTTTAATTGTTATTGTACTCGCGCCTTGAAAAGATTTTACAATTTTTAGTTAATATTTGTAGCACTCGTCTTTTCTACAATTCCGTTTTATTTGGTGCTTAAAACATTGAGGCAATTATTAGGAAATTAGATCTTTATGGCTCTAACTAATAATACATATAATAGAACCATAAAGGTAATACCATAAAGGTAACCTAATACCGAGGTAAGATCAAAGTCGAGCTGAGATCAAAGCCGAACTAAGATCAAAGTCGAGCAAAGATCAAAGTCGACCTGAGATCAAAGTCGAGCAAAGATCAAAAGAGAGCTGAGATCAAAGTCGAGCTAAGATCAAAATCGAGCTATGATCAAGGTCGACCTGAGATCAAAGGAGAGCTGAGATCAAAGTCGAGCAAAGATCAAAGGAGAGCTGAGATCAAAGTCGACCTAATATCAAAGTCGTGCTGACGATGAGATTGCTCTCCTTTTGCTTTGTCCTTCCACTGACTCAAATTGGCTTTAATTTAAAAGAAATCTAATAAATCTGCGCGAAGAGCGGGCAGTGTGTAGCAAATAGCAAAACACAGCTCCTTCCCATGGCTTTTCCGGTGCGGTATAAAAAAAAAGTTCAGAAATAATACAAACAAAAATATAATGTAATGTAATCCTTGCACACGAGGGCTAAACACGCATTCCAAGCATTTTCCATGTTCCGTAAAATTTTGCGCTGAGGAAGTGGAATTTTGCGCTGAGGAAGTGGATTAATGGCGACGGTCGTCTTGTTCTGTACCAACGAAACGCCGCCTTGTGCTATCGCTTCAGCTCTAGTCATCGTCGTCGCATCCCAGCACTGATAGTGAGTCAGGCGACCTTTGAAAGGCGGCAGCCTGCCAGGCGAAAAGGTCACGCTGAAGAAATTGCGGCGCTTGAGAGCCTGATTCAGCAAGGAGGCATGACGGGCCCCGGCTGCGCCATGCTCTCCACTTTACAAGCCGTCCATGTGGAATGCGTGGTGATCCTGTCCAGACTTGGGCACTTACGGGATCTTCAACGGCCATATGAGCTGGAATCCCACCGGCTTCGAGCGAAAACCTTCCAAATCCCGAAAGCAGTCACTTTCGAGCTGTTCATTGAGTGCATACATAGACTAACTTACGGAAACGTATTTTCGATACTCTTTAATGGGTACATAATATTTCCAATGAGCTTACGATGGGTTTGTGGTGTGCTGATTTACTTAGTGTATTAGTGTTTGTATGTTCTTTGCGTCTGTAATTTTTTGTTTTCGTTTGATTTTCTGACCAAAATGCGTCAGTTCTTGCACTTACGATTGATTCTTTTAATATTAATGTTTGGGCACACCTTCGGTGTATTCAATAAATGAATAAATAAATAAATAGAGTCGCCATATACCTCTGCTCTCAAGAAAACTAAAGACAGAGAATGAGTGAAAAGCTCCTTGTCCTGTGATATGTCATGTCACGTTACTGGCTGCAGGACCACATCTTTATCCCCTACGGTTTTGCTGCCATGGAGTTCTGCACCAGCAACGTCTTCATTCCTCCTTTTCTTATGCCGGAGTAGCCCAGTGGAGCTTCACGACTCCATAAACACAGACAGCGTCGAACCTTTCTTTTAGCACTTCTACAGAGGGTTGGGCCAAAGCATTAGTAGGTATTTAGTGGTGTTCTTCTAACATCCTGTGCGATGCAGCCTACTTCGTCGGCGCTATAAATTTGGGATTTATCCTAGTTGGTGGGAACCATGCATGCACTCTCGAGGCCCTGATTGGTTGGGGCATGTTCGGTCGCTGCTCTGATTGGTTTTGACTAGTTATCGCGCTCCCGCTTCCCTATGTTGCCCACATTAACACCTAGGGCGGTACTGGTCGAGAGTTTCATATCAGCTTGGCATGAAACCTCTTCCGGTCGTATCGCATCATAGCGAAATCCAGCTCTACTGGAAGCAAATCTTGCTATTCTCTATTCCTATATCTTCTCACCGTTCTTGAATGTTCAGTAAAATTTCTTGAAAAAAAAACCGAATTTGTAGCTGTGTTAAACGTTGTTTTAAATGGAAGCATTACCTTTGTAGTCTTTGTATATTTTCGTAAGGATTCATCAGGTTTGATAAATGATAAGAAAAAGGAATAGGAGTGCCATGAAGCTGCGGATTTAGGACTGTCAAGGCATCCTGTTGCGAAGCTTTATTAGTAGCTAGAAACTAGAGAGAGAAAAAATCTCACGAATTTGTTGGAAACGGTGTTTAGAGCCTTTTCCTTCTTTATTTTCCTCTACGATCGAAGTGTTCCTTCATGTTCGGGAAATCGTTCATAGTAGTTGGAAGTTTTTTCACGATTGAAGATATGAGTGGCCGAGAATTTGTTTATTTATCAACCTCGTAAACAAGTAAGCAAGTAAATGTTTTCCAAATTGTATACTCGGAAAGGGCGTGAAGCTAATTACGTTAGAGTTGCGTCACCATGACTCCTAAGTGATTCGCTAGCAATAGAACATTGCCTTCTCTTCTCATCATCGAGCAGTGAACAAGCGCTTATATATGAACAGCTATTCATTTATTCATTTATTTTCCGTATGGAAACCCATGAAAACAAAACAGAAAGCAAACTAATAAAGGAAAGTATCAAAGGCAGGAGTAAGTATGAAAAAACAACACGGCGAGGAATAGAAAGCGATAAATTCCTGAGACACGCATGAAGATACCGGTCAACAACTTTTGCACCCATACAGTGAGTTTGGTGACGTGTTTTTTGTCAACTTCAAAAATTCCATACCAGCTCTGCGACCGATGAATGCTGATCTTATACTGCTTTTGGGCCTAGGAAACTGGATTTCCTACCATCACCCCTTGTGCTAGAAGAAGAGAATCCTACTATATATAAGCGAGAACGGTCGTTTGTCTGTGTGTGAGTGAGTGTGTTTTTGTTTGCACAGAAGTGCTGAAGGAGTGTGTTGGGAGGAAGTATGGGGAAGGAGGGGGGGGGGGCTGTAGTTGTCACCAGTTGTCAACTGTTGTAGTTGTCGACAGGCGTCCATGTTCAGACGACATGTCACCGATGTTGCCAAAGGAGGTGCAGGTTGGGAAGAGATGTCCCCCACCTCCTTCAACATGCGTCCCGGTTTAGAAGAGGTGTCACCCGCGTCAGTAAATTCAGTTCTCGACTTCGACGTCGTGAAAGCGAGCGTACGAGTTCAGAAGAGGTCTCATCGACGTTGTTCAACAGGCGTCTGGGTTTAGAAGACATGTCACCAATGCCGCGCAAAGGGCGTCCAGGTTGAGAAGAGGTGTCACCGATATCGCGCAATGGGTGTTCGGATTCAGGCGACGTGTCACTGATGTCGCGTAATGGGTGTTTGGGTTAAGAAGACGTGTAACTGATGTCACGCAAAGGACGTTAGGCTTAAGAAGACATCTCACCGACGTCCTTCATCAGGTGCCTTTGTTGAGAAGAGGTGTCATCAATGTCGCGAAAGGCCTGCCCGGATTCAGACGACGTGTTACCAGTCAAGGTGGGACCAGTAATGGGACAGCGGTGAAGGATGGTGGTCCAGTAAGGAGGTACCGGGAAAGGGTTGACCAATAAAGGGGACCAGTGAAGAGGGAACCAGTAAAGGGGGTGCCAGTGAAGGTGGGACCAGCAATGGGGACAGGTGAAGAGGGAGAGGAGGAGGAGGTCCAGTGAAGGGGGGGGGGATCGGTGAAGTATAGAGGACCAGTGAAGAGGGGACCAGTAAATCGAGGTCCAGTGAAGGAGGGAGCAGTAGTAGGGACCGACGAAGAGAGGGTGGGGGGGGGGGGGGAGATCAGTGAAGGATGAACCTGAAAAGAGTGACAATAAAGGGGGAACCACTGAAGAGGGACCAGCAAAAGGGGATCAGTGAGGATGGGGCCGGTGAAGAAGGGGAGGGGGGTCCAGTGAAGGTGGTTGGGGGAGGGGGGGGGGGGAACTGTGAAGGGTTCACCTATAAAGGAGAACCAGTGAAGGTGGGACCAGTAATGGAGAGCGGTGAAGGGGTGGGGGTCAGTGAAGGGGACCAATAAATGGGGTACCAGTGAAGGACCAGTCAAGGGGGACCAGTAAGGGGTCAATAAAGGGAACACCCGTTAAGGGGGTTCAGTAAAGGGTCCAGTAATAGAACCTTTAAAGTTGACCATAACTATCAAAGACGCCGTGGGCCAAGTTCCCACCTTGACGTCCATAATTAATAAATAGAATGAGTACTTCAGAGAATGAATTGCGTACGTGCAATAGAGGGTGAGGCACCAGAGCAGTTTTGAAGATTCTGCTCTACCGTATTCCGCTATACCATTCTATATAGCAAAAGCAGGTTTTTTTTACTCTAATGATTGAGAGAAGGCCTAGAGAGGACAAGAAGACGTCCGCATGTTCTCCGGGTTTGGAGCGAAGCCCCCAACCAGACGTTTGGCGGCCGTGAGGCCGTTGAACGTCTGGTGAATAATATTTCTCAACGGGAGGGCCAACTAAGCCATTTATCAACATGAAAATCACAATTATATCGTTCCTTCTTCTAGTATACTAATGTACGCAAGAAAAATCCCTCCAATTTCATGCTTGAAGTCACGGGGCTGCTTTGTTTTCAGCACCAAATCACGCTGTCGCTGGAGCATAAGAAAATGAAATGCCTAATCCAGTTAGTGCCGATGCATGGCGACAAGGATATAAGGTTTTAGAACGGTCATTACGAATCATAACGCTGGCTTTTCCCCTAATTCGTCGTTCCATCAACACTCTGAAAAAGGCCTTCGCCTTCTTCGGCCAGCCGGTTTCATCAGGGTGGCGGTGGTCGTGCAGGATTCCCACCTTGACGTCCCCACTCACACACAGACGCACCTTAGAACCTCCCCAACGATGTTTTATCCGCTGCCACTCTCACCCACCAATTTAGCCGACTCGCACCACTGGTAGCATCTCGCTGTTGCCTGGCTGCACCATGGGTAACCGTGCTCGTCGGCCAAATGGGCTCTTTCGACGTCTTAGGTCCTTTTTCGCGCCGTTCGTACGTATCCGTCGACTCGAACGTCGGATGGGTCACAACGTCGGCTGCTGATATGATGATTTCCTTCGGACATCGATTCACCACGACCGCTTCGCTAGCCGCTTCTCTTGATCAAATATGCCGCTAAAGTGTCTGTCTCATCGACGATGCCCTACATGGCGGCTGTGACGACAACCAGCCATGGCCTTCTCATGACATGACGACGTGTTGGCTGCCATTCTTTCTCACGCACAAACACTAACCTCATGGGAAAATGGATTCTAACGGATGCCTGGCATTCTTCGCCCGATACAGTAACGTTATTGGTTCGATCGAAACCTCAATGAGGGTTAAATACCGCTCCGCAGCTAGCTTTGGGCTATTGCGCCAGGTATTCCACTAATTTCAAAAAATCGCTACCTCCATTATTGAGAGAACTGAGTGAGATAACCCTCAAGGGTGTTCTTGCCACTTGCGAATGTTTTCGTGTTACCAAAATCTGCGCCCCTTTTCTACCATGGAATTCCCCATTTGATGTTAACCTTCCCTAAGAAGTGGAATACAGAATCGGGAAGCATCGTAGAGAGATAGCCTGGAAAGGTTTATAGAGAGCTTTAGCAATGTCTTTCTTAAAATCAGCTGTTGCGAACTCTCTCCTGAAATGGAGCTGCCGCTACACCTTCTCCTCTACCTCGTAAGGAGGAGTACTGGTGCGTCCACGTCCAGATCCGCCTAGAAGTCCTTTGAACTTCCAAGTCTCTTCCATGGAATCTTCTTTGACCTTTTCATCGATCCCTGACAAGATTGGCATAGCCTATAGTTTCTCAAACTTGGACAAGCTTAAATGCGGAGAAGCCTACCCACCATAAGATTTTTATTTTTTATATTTTTCTATAATTATATTGTTATTATATATTCAATACCGGTTCAGGTTTTAAACGATAAAGAATAAAGAACGGCGTTATTCAATTTCCATTGGGATGCGCCACGCATTCTACTTCTATGGGATGTCGTGGAGGCGAGTTGAATGCGTATTTGGCCATACAATCACTTGCGGTGGCCAGCCGATGAACAAGTCAGTGCCCAATCCTTCCCAAACAAGTCTGGTACCAATTCACCGACCCCGGAGGGATGGAAGGCTTGGTTGGCCTGGGCGGGAAACCCGAATCAGGAACCTGGTATCGGGTGCAGGCGACAGCCGGCGCCTCCTCCGACTGCGCTCCACGCGCCCACACGTTCAGGTTTTACATTGCTAAAATGTACAACTACTGCAGGTTTAGTTGGACAATCTCACGAATAAGGTCAACGAAGTGACCGTGGAGTTCCTCAAGTTCCTCAAGGTGATCTGTACAGGATTGTAGGGCGCTGTCTGGGAAGCACCGTAGTGGTTTCCAAATTTCTTACGGACCTCTGGGTGGGCAGAAGACTGTAGCGCTTCAGTACGGGCTGATAATGCAAAACTGACGCTTGGAATACCACTGTCGTGCTCAGAAATCATCCTACAAAAGGATTGAAGCAACCTTCTTTCTGTGTTCTTGACAATCTTCACATTATTCTTTTTCTTTTTCTCTCTTTCTCCTCACTCTGTTACACTTTTATAGTGCTTCAGATGTATGAATGCTTTCTTAGCTGGGTGTTGCCGCTAAGGGCTGTCACAAAAAAATCATAAGAGTCAAAAAAGAAAGTTATTAAGTAGTTATTGTAACAAAACACAAATATAAATGACTTTATATATATATATATATATATATATACTTGATATACTTGATATACTTGATATAAATGCCTTAAAAATCTCTTTTTTTTGTCAAATGCCTCCACGCCTCCTCTCCCAGCCATCGGCTGAGGTCCTTGAAATTCAGGGCCCGGCCCGTATGGCTCTGCCAGTTGCGTGTGGTAGGGTCGTACATAGTTCCAGCGTCACGGCGGCAAATTCAGTAAATGAACTTTTTTGTGTCCAATTATTTATCGCCTGCCTATTTTTTGGTTATCTATTTTTTCTCGGTGACTTTATTTTCGTCCTACATAAGTGACGTCCTATCCGAGAAAGCTCCAGGTTTCTGTTTCTGTATTTTTAGTGGATGTTAGCTATTTTATATTTTGGTTACAAAGCCAATCTTACGCATATTCTGTTCTTCCCACTTGGCTGAGTATTGTTATTGGCTAACGCAATAAACAGTAAACAATAAACAATCATTGACAAAACGTGGGATTTTGATAAAATCCTAATAGTTGCCACAAGAATAGGTTAAAAAGGATAAAAGATAAAGGACGGCGTTACTCAATCCCTTCTGGGATGCGCCATCGCATTCTACTTCTACGGGATGTCGTGGAGGCGACATGAATGCGTATTTGCCCATACAATGACTTGCGGTGGCCAGCCGATGAACAAGTCAGCGCTTTATCCTTTCCCAGACACGTCTGTTACCAATTCACCGACCCCGGAGGGATGGAAGGCTTGGTTGGCCTGGGCGGGAAATCCGAACCAGGAACCTGGAATCGGGTGCTCGCGACAGTCGCGTCTCCTCCAACTGCTACACGCGCCCTTAAGAATATGTAGGTTAGGTTCCAGAAAAGGTGCGAGTTCGAATTGCGCCTGAATCCAGATGTTCCTCCTCGTTATAGTCACGTAGAAGAGAAGGCGCTGCATCATTTTGGCCAATTCGCCTGTGTCATTTTCGAGAAAGAATTCAATTCAAACACGAGGCGTGGCGCTAATGCGTATCGCATCGGTACACCACGAACTGGATCTGACCGTTGGTCACTTGCGATTAAAAATGGCATGTATTATAGCAATTGCCCTTAGGACTAGGCCACGGAAAAAGCCGGCGATAGCGGGTTGCAAGCTTCTGGGTTGGACGCTACTTTTTCTACTGATTTCAATCACTGGCGCTCCTCGTCTACAACATGCTTCTCTCAGATACCCATCCCTTATTGTAGACCTTTCTAACTGTGAGTACCTTATGAAGAGGCTTTATTTGTATTTGTAGATAGTTAGGGGTTTCTGTTTTATGAGCTGCTTCTTTTAGGAGTTGATGTTGATCTCAGAGGTTATCGTAGAAAATGTAAACCTCGTGTTTCTCCTACGAAAAGTACGAAGACCTCCGTAATGCTTCAGCAAGCCTTCGCAAGCCCTCAGATGCCCTAAAATCTAAAATAAGATCCTTCCCTTACCTTTCTCACATCGATAGAGTTCCACACCAATCTGGTCTCTATTTCGTAACAGTTCGGACCTACACACAGCTGACGCGAATGCCCGTAACGCTTTTTGCATGGCCATAGAATGGCTGTGAATAAACGCTGAATAAATTTTGCAAAAATAAACACTCTCGGAGACGCTTCAATAGAGGCTGCAGTTACTGGTTTCTTTCACACGTTCGTATTCCTTCACTATCCTTCTGGTTCACTGAATACCATCAGTTTGATTTAGTACCGTTATTGTGTTCTCATTATTGTGGTTATTTGTTTCTGTACAGCCCGGGTCGGGTAATCTGAAACTGAACGTTAGGATAAGAGACTACCTAACATCCGAAAATTCAACTTTTTGAGTATCTCCGCATGCATCAGTTGCTGATAGAAAGTGGCTTTTCTCTATCGTTCATTTTTGTCGTACAAATCTTCTGGACATCATGATAAAGGTGTTACCCTTTCTGCCAATCAATCTAGTGAATCGTCTTATTTGTAATTATGCGTAAATTGTGGACTTCTACAGTGATTCATGAGCCACCTATTCAATCGGAGCGTGATAGGTAAGACCGTCTTGCCGTTACTGATGTAATGGAAAGTGAGATAGCGTAAAATTAGGGGTGGGGACAGAAGTAATGAGACTCTCCATGCCGTGCCCATATATGTCGTGGCTGGAGTCCGCTTTCGTGCTGCTCGTATTTCTATGTTCGTTTGCTATTACTGAAGGCCACCTGGGAAGTGACCACTTTAGCCCGTTCCAGAAGCATGCCGAAACCCCAGTCTGTCTCATGCCGAAACCCCGTTCTTACGAGTCGACCTGTGTCGCGCAAATCTCGCCCAATTCCCAACACCGAGTAGCCTGGTCTGAATAGTCACGCAAGATGAGAAGTACGTCTTCTACCTTAACCCTGCCAAGCAGCGAGTCTGGGTGAGGCCTGGTGACCTGTTACTGACCTTCGTTCGGCGGAATGTTCACGGAGACACCTTTAGAGCTTTTGGGTCTGCGCCTATGGACCGATATACTGCAAGCTGTTTACCAAACACACGACGGTGGACTCCAAGGCCATGGTGAACGAAGCAGAAGAGATGGACCTGCGACTCGCACTTATTCGGTCTCAGCGCTTCAAGAAGGTCCTCCTCTTCGACAACGCCGCACCCCATCGGGCAAAGTGACCACGGATAAGATTGGTCAGCTGGGCTACGTTCACATGTCTCACCCACCGAATCGGCGGACATCTTTCCATGCGACTACCACTACATCTTGAGCCTACAGGACTTCCTGGTCGGCAGGGACACAAGAACCCAAGCAGTCCTTGACAGCCATATCGAGCAGTTGATCAACACCAGGCCCAAGCAGTTCTGGAAGGATGGGATCAGGAAGTTGATTGACCGATGGCAGCAAGGTCATTTACCTTAATGGCGAATACTTTCCTCAGCTCCGTTAAGTTGTAATTGACTTGTAAAGAGAGAAAGAAATTTGTTGAATTTGTCTCATTACTTTTGGCCCACCCCAACAGGGTGCTTCATGCTGCATAGTGCAAATATCAAGCTCGCCTAGAATCTCCGAGTTAAGACCTAATCACTAACTTGCTAATTTTACTGAAGTTAGAAGTAGTATGAAATTTATTTAAACGCTAAGAAGTAAGGCGGCTTGTCTAAGACAACATTTCTGGTCATAGGATTTGTTACTGGAAAACACTCCTTTGGACAAAATAGATAGCTTAAATGATAATTTCGAAATTTCCTCTTTTCTGATTTTTCTGTTTTCTGTTGCTTTTGGCTTTTCTGTTTCATGTTTTATGACGAAGGCGATTTTCTGTTTTCTGGGGAAATTTACAAAATTCCCGCGCATCCCTGATCCCGTGACTGTAAACTGCGTTGTGTATTCCAAAAGAGATTAAACAACGTCCTTTATCCTTATCCTTGGTGCGAAGCGCACCTAAAGAGAATCTTGTTCGAGCGGGTCCCCTTCTGCTCATCGTTCCGTAACTAAAGTCGTCTGATGGGTGGGTGGCCGCTGTTGGATGTTTGCACTTGTTTTTATCAGCACGGTATCAGCACTGTTGAGGTCGGCCAATTAATAGCTGCTATTGGATAACGGAACACCGCGGACGTCTTTGACCCTAGTACTGCTGCTCTTCCCACAATCTAGTTTGCACTTTTATTTTTATTTTTGTATTAAATTTTGAAAACATCGGTTTTGTTATAAAGGATAAAGGACGGCGTTTTTCAATCCCTTTTGAGATGCACCACTTCTACGGGATGTCGTGGAGGCGATTTGAATGCGTATTTTAGGCCACATAATGACTTGCGATGGCCAGCTGGTGAACAAGTCAGCGCTCTATCCTTCCCAGACAAGTCTGTTACCAATCACCGACCTTTGAAGGATGGAAGGCTTGGTTGGCCTGGCGGGAAATTCTAACCAGGAACCTCTTATCGGGTGCAAGCGACAGTCGGCGCCTCCTCCGACTGCGCTACACGCCCCCGGTCTCGTTATATCAATGCATTATCTCTGAAAATGTCTGACTCTTTAAACGGATGCTCTCGTTGTTTTCCACTGTGTGTTCTTCGATGTATTGCTTGATTTCTTTATCACTTAAGGTCAGATTTGGAAAGAACACGGATGGATGACCTCCGTAAGTTGACCTCGGAGAGCGAAAAGAAAAAGTTCAACGATTAAATAAAACGGGTTTCTAGCGAGAAGTCGTATTGCATTACAAAATCGACTACGGTTTGTCCGGGCAGGTTTATCCGGTTGAGTTCCTTTTCTCTTCGGTTCGTTTTCGGAGATCTCTTGAGTAAATGCAAAAGCCTGCGAAGAAGATGAAGGCACAGTATTCAGCCAGCTCTCTAAGTGTACCTATACAACATAGTTATGCTCTCGAAATTTTCTCGAATATTTGATTGGTTTCGAATGTTTAGAATTCTCGAATATTCTAATTCGAATACATTTAAGAAGGGTAATTTTTTGAATTTTCGAATTTGAAGATTCAAATTCGAACAAGAGTCAGTCGGATTCCTAATCGAATAGGTCGTTCGAGTACAACTGTAACTTCTAACGGCTCGCCTCTTTGTCCGTTACGCTTCGCCGATGGTAAAAACGCCTTGACGCTTTTTCCTCACACTATTAGTGCGACCAGATCTGCTCCTGTTGACTTTTGCTGTTGCCGTTCACTCTTCACTTCATAAAAAGTCGTTTTTGAGCTTTATGGTTTGGGGTACTCACATGAAAGCTGAATATATATTAAGACCCATTTGTGCTGCTTTTATCCCTGAATGGATCAATTGCGATTTTCTGCTACCGATTCTTCAAACCCCTTTCGTTTTCCATCACCCTTGCCTCACATCTTCCCCATTTATTGTTTGAAGAAGAGCACCAGAAAAAGTTAACATCGATTTATTCCGTTTTATTAAACTAATGTACGAGAACTCCTAAAGCAGTTTATTTTTTTTTACAGTGAAATCTAGTTACGCATAAAACAACAGCGTAGTAGCTGTTGAGGGTTAACACTGGGCGATAACGATTAAAACGACCGGTTGCACCATTTTAATAGAAATATGATAGTCATGAAGTCTCGGAACGCTATAGGATTTTTCTACGGAGTGATCTGGAAACGAGCATCAGTGAAAACCTTTCTTGATGGCATTATCAATTTGAGAAATGCGATTTCCGAACAAAATCTCACCCAAGTAGATGACAATCTTCTTTGGACAACTGAAGACAGCATACAGCATATACAGCATATACAGTGCTATTTCGCTGTACCGCATGCCTATAAATTGCAGAGTCACTAGCATCTTTCACATAGTAATTTGGTATAGGGCGCGTGGTGGCGGAGTCGAAGGAGCGACCGGCCTTCGTGCACTCCGACCTCGGTTTTTGGCTCGGGTCCTGCCCACGTCAGCTAAGCCTTCCACCCTTCTGGGGTCAGTGAAATAGCACTTGTATGGGGTTTGTATACGGGAAGGTTAGCGCCTTTATTCTCTATTGTCGTGATGCCGCAAGTTGCTGTGTAGGTCAAGTATTCGAGTTCTCCTGTATCGGCTTTCCCACTGGCCAGATCCCCATCCAATTTCGTCCGTGTCACTACTCTTGGCATTTCTGGTTTTGCCTTTAGGTTTTGCTGTCATTGGCAGCCTTTTTCTAGCAGGCGGAATTGTATTTGTTGCGGTTTTCCTGTTGTTATCTACTCTCTATCTTACCATACTGTGCCTATATACTTGCTTTTACTGATCCGTGCTCCAAACTATGAGCAAATAAGCTGTATCACCTGTTGTCCCGTTGATCATCGAGAAGCTCCAGAGCGCTCTCTGTCCCGCGACAGGGACGTCTCCATTCGTTCCTGTCCCGTGCCAGAGTCCTCTAATGGATCCTCCTTGCTCGAGGGACACGAAGAGCTTCATATCGGTCGTTCAGGGCTTCCATGAAGAAGTCAAAGCAAGGAGGTTGGTAGGCGTCATGGTGTTCTCTTGACATCCGGTGGAATCCAAGCGGTAACGGCTCTCGTTCTGCGATGTCTGCGAAGCACATTATGCGAAGGGCCCACCTAATTTTTGACCAATTGGCCCATCTAATCTTTGATCGCCGACGGAGCTCGAAACTCTGGATGCGAAAATAATGGAAAAACTAATTGTTTTACTATATACTATAGAAGTATATCTTGCAGCGCATACAAGTAGAGATTGAGTGATGCCGGCATTAATCCTCGTTTGGTATGAAATAGCTCACCACCTCATTTTTAAATTTTTAAGCTTTTGAAGAAAAATCTTTAACCTATAATCTTTAGTTTAAAACTGGCCATGCAACAACAACAAAAGAAAAGAAAACGACCGTAAGGAGGTGTGACCGTCATGCAAAAGTATAGAGGCTGCAGAGCGAGACCTAATAGTCTTCAGTGAATCAGCATGAATGCAAAATGCTGGTAGCTCAGACTGGAGGAGAACATTTAAGAGCAGAAATCTTTTTCCTCACTCATTATCAAACTCTTAGCGTTATGGAGCCTTGGCAGAATCACTTGTTGTGTGGATATTTGAATATATAAAATATACCCTATATAATATGGCTTGTAGCGATGCGGGCGCGTGTAGCGCAGTCGGAGGAGGCGGCGGCTGTCGCGTGCACCCGATACCAAGTTCCTGGTTCGGATTTCCCGCCCAGGTCAACTAAGCCTTCCATCCCTCCGGGGTAGGTGAAACCAGACTTGTCTGGGAGGGATAGAGCGATGACTTATTCATCGGCTGGCCACCCCAACTCATTGTATGGCCAAATACGTATTCAATTCGCCTCCACGACATCCCGTTGAAGTAGAATGCGTGGCGCATCCCGAAAGGGATTGAATGACGCCGTCCTTTATCTTTATCTTTATAATATAGCCTAGGCATCTATAAAACAAACAATGTGGTCTAGTGATGCAAGTGTGATGCAGAAGACTACCCCTAGCTTTATAGGAATCAATTCAGTAGAAAATATTTACCTTAGGCAATAGACAAATATCACTCCAATCATATTTAATTTCATTTTCATTTCAATCATCGAATCCTGATTCATTTACCCTCTTTAGCTCCAGTAAAAAATGAAGGATAAAGAAAACCGTTGATGGACCCCTTTTGGGATTCGCCATGCATTCCACTTCTACGGGATCGTAGGGGCAGTTTGGATGCGTTCTTGGCCTATACATAGACTTACGGTGGTCAGTCAATAAACAGATCAGTGTTTCATCATTTCCAGTCATTGTCAGACCTCCGACCCCGGAGTGGGGGAGGGGGGGGGTAAGGAACGCTTGGCCGGCCCTGACGGAAAACCCGAACAATGAACCTGATTCGGGCTGCAGACGACAGCGGCACCTCTTCTGACTGCGCTTCCAAAAATTCTGGAGGATGCGCGCTACTATTGTCGAAGCCTCATGCTTTCATCAGCGCTCTCTGGGTGGCATTTTTCGGTATATGTCGCGAAAACGGGCAGCATTGAGAGAGGATGCGCCCCATCCAATCAGACCGTATTGTACAGGCGTTCCATTCATAGAGCGCGTGTACAGTCGTTACCTTGATCTGCTGGCAGGTGTTCGGTCTGTGCTCTGCTTGGTCATTATTGGCTGGCGCGCTCCCACCTACAATGCTGCTCACGTTCGCGACATCTACCCATTTTTCTCCATGATCGAGCGAATATGTAGCAGAACCCGAGGATTGAGACGGACGAGCTTGACGCTAGTGCCTTACCATGCTAGATGACCTATTCAGTGTTCTGAGTACTTTTCCTTGATAGGACATCTTCCATGATTTGCTTAAAAGATTTGGGCTTTCAGTAGCCCGTCACACTTCACATGGTCCACTCATATGGCTGGTCTTTAATCTAATTTTTTTTTACCAAATCAGCTTTATATGCGGACAAAAAAGTCTCCAAATCATGGTTGATGTCATCTATATAAGGCGACGAATACAAGATGAAGACAGGAATGAGATCAGTTCCTGCTGGCGTGGTTCACTCGAAGAGAGCGGCCGTTGAAGTCCGTTCCATTGAGGGTGTTGACAGCATCCTCGGCTCCGGCGGCGTCCGCGAACTCGCAGAAGGCGAAGCCCTTCTGACGGCCGGTTTCGCGATCGGTGACGATTCGGAAGTTGGTGACTTGGCCGGCTTGACTGAACGGATTGCCGACGTCTCCTTCGGTGCACTGGTAGGGCAGGATGCCGACGTACACGGAGCATCCGGACTGTTGTCGTCTATCCATTTCTGCTGATTTGTTGGAGACTTCAGGAGGCAACTGTGACGGAAAACTCTCAAACTTGGGTAATTAAACCAATTAATTGCTTTAGGAACAATTATAAATAAGCAGTAAATGTCGGGAAGGCCTCGCATCCCCGCCCGATGCCTTTCACACGGGACTCCCAGCTCGATGTGCATGATGGCGGGGATTAGTCAAATATGCGTCTGACCCACGTCGTCGCAGGTGCGTCATCGACGTCGTTGTACTGTCCGTACCGCGCACGTTGTGCGGTCCCAGTACTCTCAATGTTTACACAGTAATAAAACGAGTGATGCACCATGGCTGAATGGTTGCTCGTCTACTTTCTAGTCTCTTTAGCAGAGCGCTCATTATGTTGGGTTATTCAATAATTATTCTCGTTATTTCATATTTTCAAAGTGAATTTATTTATGTTAAAACCAACGTTAATTACTGATATATTGTTCGGAAAGTTGGCAAAGTTCAGAGCCAAAGTAGCTTGAGGACGGAATTTTTTAAGCTCCGTCTTTCAGCAGTGTAACACTTTTGCTAGTAATCTGTAAAGTACATAGATAAGATCAGCTGCAGCCAGGCTTAAGTCCTTGTAAATACCAATCTACTGTGAGTCATTTTATCGGGTTGTTCGAAATAGTGAATGTCGTTTTTCATCAATAAACCTCGATCAGCCGATTGAGAGAGCACGGGCCGAATAAGCATTATGATGGCCCGTGTCAAAGGAGCTCATCCACAGCTCATTCATATCTTGGAGTTCCTCTTCTTCTCCAGTTCCAGTCTATTAGTTTAGGTGCGCTACGCTGTCTGTCTCACTTTTCTTCGACCGCATTGAACCGGCTATCCAGAAGGGAATTTGCAGTCGGCGATTTTAATGGCTGCCGCCTTCATGCCTCCTTGTGTCGTGTTAGTAACTGCTTGTACCGATAGCTCCTTCGCTACGGCTATTCCGATGTCGAGCGCGCGTGTCCTGTACCAGTTTAGGGACTACAGTGGTTTTCGGCGCTTCGAGGACAGCACTTGCAATGGGACAGTATCTCGCCAACGACCTATAGGTGCCCAACCGTTCTTTGAGAATGCACCGCGGCTCTCAGTGGTCCGTTTCCTGTAATGAATCCCGTTTTCCTTTTTGTCTGCTTTCTGAACGATGCTAAACTTCGATAATTGATGCGAAACCGTGTTGTATTCCTTACCCATCAACCTCAATCTGCCAATCATCATTTGTTTTCATTCGATCAGGGGTTATTGGCTTCTTTCATACGTGCAGCACGGTGGCTGGTACCCTCGGAGGCTGGGGTCAGCCGGTCTAAACCGGTCCGTTGGCGGTTTTTCCACTTCATCGGCACTTTTGATAGTATAATAAACGACGTTCGGAAAACGATGACGAGCGTGGAAGACGAAGTTATCGTTTTAATGGTTTCTGTTGAAACCGCCTTCCCTTCATCTGGCTTCTGAACTTTGCAGATTGTGGAGAAGCAAGATAGGGTCTTTTCGACAGAGCCTTCCACCAACTATATCCACATCTTCATCTGCTTATAACCTTCCACTAGATTCCTGCATTGGCTGCCTAGTCCTTGTTATGAACCGGATCTACGCTCACTCATGGTAGCGCAGTCAGTTAAGGCTCCGGTTGCCGTGTGCATCCGATTCCAGGTTCTTGGCTCGGATTTCCCGCCTTAACCTTCCATCCCTCAATCTTCCATCGGGTCAATAAATTGGTACCAGCCTTGTCTGGGACCACTATTTATCCATCGATTGGCCACAGCAAGGCGTTGTATAGGCCCAAAAATTATATTTCTTTAATAAAATTTGCAATTTCGATTACAAAAATTCTAGTGTATCTGTAACAATAAATACATAGATCAGGAGGCATCGTGAATGAAGGTTGGCGTCAGACAATACCTTTGAGACATGCTCCATGCATTCCTCTTCCAGGGGGGGGGGCAATTTGAATGCGTGTTCTGACCTTTTACCATCCTTTGTCCTTTATATCTATTTATTTTTTGATACCGATCGATGAAGATTTTTGTAATTGAACATGTGAATTTTGTTGAAGAAAATTGATTTTTGTGTAGAATATCAGTTCATTCTCTCGTATATTAATTTACTAATTGTTTTTGCATTTGTAATATATTCGCCTATTTGCCTTACGTGATTTCATTTCCAAGTGTTAGTATTAGTCTAATATCTGTTAGTACAATTTTGGCTATAAACGTTACGGGGGTTAGTGCTATGTTTTGCTTCCATGTTGATCTTCAAAATGTTTCCTGAATGCTGCTGTGTTTAAAATACCAATCAAACAGGATTTTCCTTCATTTTTCTTCTTGCTAAGTTCCATCACACATCTGCTCGCTGCTTAAATATAGGATAAAGGATAAAGGACGGCGCTACTCAGTCCCTTTTGGGATGCGCCACGCATTATACTTCTACGGGATGTCGTGGGACCGGTTCTGAATGCGTATTTGGCCATCCAATGACTTGCGGTGGCCAGCCGATGAACAAGTTAGCGCTTTATCCTTCCCAGACACGTCTGGTACCAATTTACCGACCCCGGAGGGATGGAAGGCTTGTTTGGCCTTGGCTGGAAATCCGAACCAAGAACCTGGTTTCGGGTGCAGGCGACAGCCGGCACCTCTTCCGACTGCGCTTCACGCTGCTTAAATAATGTATAAGAAATTGACTTCTCCTTCTAGGCAACGGTAGGCTTTATTTCACGTTCGGATTCTCCTCTTTACGAGCCTCCGATTTCTCACTCAGTTCACTTCTCGAATACCTGAACGAATTCCTATGTCGAGTCACACATACATTTCGTACTGGCGAAGCTATGCATTCAGAGTTATCGATTTTTCAGCCAATTATCGATTAGTAGTGTCTCTTCGTCTCTACCGACGCAAGAGAACATGAACATCCAGAATATACGCCCACAAGAGACACCACCGAAAGGACTGGTGCAGAAACGTCGTGAGCAGTTCAGTCACTCTTCGTCGACCGAGGTGGCAATTTTCGTTATCTTTTCGCCTTCAATTTTTTAAACGAACCGTGTGTTTTACTTACTTTTTTTTTACTTTTTTGTTTTCGTTTAACGTTCTTTAATTTTTACTCATTTTTATATGTTGTTCTGAAACATCAGAACAAATTTTTCAACACTTCTGACTATACCGCACTTCTGAGAAGCGCTTCACTGTCGTGATCGAGGTCAGCATGGACCACTGTATTCATCGTCAAATGTAGAGCAATCTTCGCATTCTTCCTCGCTCGCATAAAATAGGTCTCGTTCTCATACTATTAGGTTGATCGAAAAGTCTTGCAACACTTGACGCTACTGGCCTATTAAATTTGTTAAAGCTGTTACAGTATTGGTCTTGTGTGGTGACGTCACAGTACATTCTCGAAGCTTCCTCAAGCATACTGTATAAGGCCTCGTCGAGTGCGAATACAGCAACAATGTCGACGATAAGCGGCAGCATCCTACGACCTATCGTCTACTACGAATTTCTGCAAGGCCATTCTGCAAGGACTGCAGCCTCCAACATCTGCGCTGCATTCAAGGAGGAAGTCATTCACTATTCCACGGTGGCCCCTTGGTATCAGCGCTTCAAGGCTGGAGATATCTCTCTCGAAGGCCGACCTCGTTCCGGACGCCCCTCTATTAGACTCAGAAGGCATGCTTTACTGGGAGTTGCCCGATAGTAAGACTACAGTCACGGCATCTGTCCACGCTACCCAACTCCAGAGCTTGGCCGGCGCCAGGCGCCAAAAACGTCCAGAACGTCTTTATTATGTCGCAAGAGTGAGTCGCGAGAAGATCCAGGAGTTAGGCTGGGAAGTTCTGCCCCATCCACCGTACTCCCCAGACCTCCTTCTGACTACCATCTGTTCAGAGCTTTGAGGCAGTATCTTCGAGGTGGAGAGTTCGATGATCGACGTCAACTGGAAATGGAGGTTTCTGAATTTTTTCCTCACAGCCCTCGGAACTCTGACGGAAAAGAATTGAAAGGCTGCCTGAAAGATGGAGAAGGATATTAGACTTGGATGGGGATCATACTGTAGACTGAGTTTTTGTTTTAGCAAATAAGGACAAATTTGAATAATGTTGTGCTAGTGTTGCAAGACTTTCCGATCAACCCAATATAATAGAATAAAAAATAAAAAGTAAATAAAATAGAACGTTAGAGCTTATTCTAAAGTGTAGGATGCGGATTTTTTTCATTACGTTAAGGTCTCGTGCCAGCATTAGTACCCCGATGTGAACCCGGAAAAAAATTAAGTACCCACGTTATTTTCTTGTCAAGAACTAACCTTCACGACCAAAACTGCCTCCATCACCTATAATGTTTTTGAAGATTTTGAAGAGCCATGGATTTTCACATGGGCGGCGATGGTCTAGGAAATAAAGAGACGATTCCTTTCTGGAATGCGCCACGTAGCTTAAATCTACGGGATGTCGTCTAGTTTGAGTGCGCATTTGGCCTATGCAATGATTTGGGGTGGCCTGCCGATGATCGGTTCAGTGTTCTACCGTTTACACACAATTTTGACACTCATTCAGCGATTCCAAAGATAAGGAAGACTACTTTGGCTTTCGCGGGACCCGAACCAAGAACCTCGAAACGGGTGAATACGACAGTCGGTGCTTCCTCAGACTACACTACCGTCACGCGCATCACCTTCCGTTCACATTGAACACATTTATCAGCGATTTGCCCTTGAAATTTTAGGCCAAGCACCAGCAGCGATCATGAAGCTTTTACAGCTGTTAAATGGCGTGGAAACTTTCACTGGAAATTAGGTTTTTCATAGAATGAACAGCGGAATTTTGCACTTCTTGCTGGACGGAAGCGTTCAAACGGCGATGGGTGTGGAGTGTTCTTAGGAATTTGTGCGATTGTTAATGCGGCGTGATCTTGCAACCAAATGCTGTAAAAACGTCATGAATACACAATCACTGAAATCGGAAGTGTTCCGATTTCGCAAGGATTATGCGTTCTGTTTCAGTATCGTCCCTATCGATCTCGTTCAGTGCCGATTTCAGCCGTTATTCTGAGTGCTCAGCAGCCAGAGCCGTCTTACATGGAAGAGAAGCAGTACGTTTCTTTATTTTCATTTTTTTGATAGCTTGTTTGTTATATTTTTATGGGTTTCTCTGTTTTATTTCTATCTTTGCCGACTGTAGCGCAGTCATAGAAAGCGTCGCCTATCGAGTTCACTCCGATCCCAAGGTTCTTGGTTCGGATTTCAATCCCAGTCCTCCTCCGTTCGGGGTCGCTGTATCGGTTCAAGACTTCAGTAGGAAGGATAAAACTGACTTTTTTAGCGGAAGGGCTATGCAGGTCATTGTATAGGGTCAATACACATTCAGATTAACTGCTCGACATCCCGTCGAAGTACTATAATAGAATGCGTGGCGCATCCCAAAAGGGTTTCCTTAACTCCGTCCTTTATCCTGTTCCTTTATATCTGCTGCACAATTCCTCTTTTCTTCCATCATCGCCCTAGGTCAACGTTTACTCAAATAAACCTCAGATTGAACATTTGCTTAAATAAACTCTCAGATTGAGTCTGACATCTCGTAGAAGTTTTCGTATTTATAAGAATGAACCACGAAACCATAAAGCCTGCTCACCAAATAAAACCTTATTTTGCCCTAAATAAAAAGGATAAGGGACGGGGTTACTCAATCTCTTTTGGAGTGCACCAAGCTTCTACTTCTGCGGGATGGCGTGGAGAGGATTTGAATGCGTATTTGGCCATACAATGACTACAATGACTGGCTAGTCGATGAACAAGTCTGCGCTTTATCCTTCACAGACGAGTCTGGTACCAATTCATCGACCCCGGAAGGATGGAAGGCTTGGTTGGCCTGGGTGGGAAATCCGAACGAGGAATATCGGGTGCAGGCGATAGTCGGCGCCTCCGCCGACTGAGCTACGCGCGACCTCTTGCCCCAAATAGGTAAAAGTTGTTAAGAAAATCATGATGAACGTCCATTGTCACTTCTATTCTTCGTATATTTTCGACCATTGGGTTTACGCTTCCATAGCAAACAAAGTCCAAAACTAAACTGAGTGATCTGAATGTGCCATTTTCGCGTCGAATTGGACACTTATCAAATCAACTCGGACGCTCTTCTAAGCTAGCCAAAGACTTTTGAAAACAAAGCGAACTTTTCAAATTGCAAACGTGATTGTTCTACAGTAAACTAGAGACTCTTCGAAAAGTTTAGATTAATTTTTGTTCAAAATTTTTTTGGTATAACTTTCTTTGAAGTTTTATTTCACTTTCCTATAGGTCAACACATTGTTTGACATGACACGATTTTTATTGATTGATAGCAGAATTTCTGTTTACGTGGAGTTTAACACCTGTTAACGACAAGACAAAAGCAATTGTAAAGATCACAATCCACAAATCCTCACTTTGATAGCTCACACAAGTGGCATTTACACTATCAATCAAACAAAAGTTGCCGCGAACGTTTTGAAGACATGGCGCCATCTCATATTTTATTGCGCCATATGCATGTTTCTTTACTGTGATTTAGCACAAATTTCATTTCATTTTTCATTTTTATTGATTTTCACTCTTTTTACATAAAAACCTAGGGTGCGAGGGTGGAAAATCGTGTATGACAAAAACCTTCCATGCGTGGCCATTGTGTTTACATCATCAGGTTTCCGCAAAGGTAGTATTAGACGCACTATTATTTTTACCCTTCTGGGATCGCTCAACTTTGAGAAATTTTTGATCAAATGAGGAAGAGGCTGAATATCCATTTCGAACGACGCGCTCCAACTGCGCTTACAATTTTTCTTTCTACTTTCTTCTCCTCATAGCTGAATCCTCGCCTCACTTGTGGGCTTGTAGAACTTTCATTGTAGTTTTCTAGAAACAACATATTGCTTAGTAATAGATTACGCACACAGCTGAATATTGCATTTGTTCCAGCTGGTTGCTGCATCGTGTATGCTCAGAGAATTAATTGCGTTTTTCTGTTGTAGTTCAGATCCGTTCATCCAGTGTTCACTCTTGAGAAGCCTTTGCACTGCCCTACACAATACCATCATACCGTATGTTCAACAAAGAATCTTCTGAAGTTTAGTGACATCGGAATGGGAGCGCTCCACCACGGGCCGGAGAAGAATATCCGGTAGTTTTGCGTGAGAGCGCATTACTTTGTAATAAGAGCAGCTACAACCATGATACTTCCCAGAAGTATAGCACTAAGTATATCCTACATAACTGTTGGTATGCGGCGCTTTGCAATTGGAAAAGGACAACCAATGAGGTCCCCTAATTCTGTTGCAGGACTTATGGGCCACCCTATAGATTGAACTAGAGATTCTTCAGAAAGGTTAGAATAATTTTTGGTCAGGGAAAATTTTAGCACATATAACTTTTGTTGAAGTTTTAATTCACATTCCAATAAGTCAACACATTGTTTAGCATTTCATAAAAATTTTAATTTTCGTTGAAAAATAGTGGTTTAAAGCCTGTTTCAGAAAGCAGAAAGGCGGCCATTTTTAGTGTCAGAAAAGAGATTGCGCCATGTCCACTTCCAGAGCGTCGCAATTTTTATCCGATTAGTAGCAGAATTTCTGTTTGCATGAAGTTTCACACCTGTTAACGACAGGATAAAAACAACTGCAAAGATACCACAAAAAATGCTCAATTTGACGACGCATGTAAGTGGCATTTTCACTATCAATCGAATAAAAGTTGCCGCGAGCTTTTTGAGGACATGGTGTGATTTGATCTTTTAATGCGCTGTATGCTTGGTTCTTCGCTGTGATTCAAAACAAATTTTAATTTATAATTTTCAATCTAATAGTGAAAAATTAATAAAATTGTTATACTTTTGGAGAGGTAAATTTAAAAAGTTAAAAAAGTTATTAAACATTTTCCTCAAACAAAAAATTATTCTTACCATTTCATCAAGTAGTTTAACCTTCCTGAACGTAGTTTCGATTTGAATTAGTTCGCTTCGACTTCAAAAGTCATAAAGTTGGCTTAGAAGAGTGTTCAACTTGATTTTAAAAGTGCCCAGTTCAATTTAAGAAGTGCCGACTTGAAGATGGTTTTTTCAGAAGTCCCACAAGAAAGGTGCAAATCGATCGGATTCGCTATGATTTTCGAGCTCCGGCTGAGATTCTGCGTAGAAATCCCGGCGATCCTATAGGTGACGAGTGCTGTGAGACCACCACGACGACAGAACGTTTGAGTGACGGCGAGAAGCGGATGTTTCGAGTAGTCCGAGAAGTCGGCGACGATAAAGGTAGGATGATTAAGTTGGTTTTCGCTGCCTTGACTTCTGGCCATCTATTTCCTACTGTGGATTTCGCTGCGTCTGTAGGTTACTTTAGAAGGAGACGTACCTCTAATTCTAAAATTAGCCGCAACAAACGTAATTCGAGTGGCTCCTCCGTGCATGCTTACTATGGTGCCATCTTCTTCGGGGGATTCTATGCCATTCCTAAAGTGGTCTGTCTTCCAAACTCGAACCTCTTCCAGAACGTCGCTTCACGCAGCCTCTTACTCGGTCGGTAGCTCGAGCTGCGTCACACTCTGCTCCTCGTGGCTTCCCCATTGTCACCGTCAGTGTCAGTGATCCGAAGTCATCGAGAACACGGTCAACCAGCGAGTTCTCCCAGCACTCGGCCGTGATCCACGTGCGTTTCTGCGAAGTTCAAGAGTCGTTCTGGCACGATCTCTGAGCTCTATTCCAGGTCCGAGACAAAGATCCAACCCGACCTACGGTGATCCCTGTGACGCGGTCGTCGCCCGCGCCTTCCCACTGTTCGTCTTCTCCGGTGAAGACGTCACGACCGAGCAGTCGGCGAGCAGTACAAGTTGAGCAGTTCGACTCAAAGTCCGTCACGATTCCAGCTCCAACTGCAGCAAGCAGACATCCCCGACCAAGAGAAGAGAACGCGTCCTCTCCCGCTCCTCTTCTGTGGACGCCGGTGAAACGACCTCCAGATGAGAGAGATTCGAGAAGGTGGCAAGAAATAGACGTCGAAAAAGAGATCTCAATTCGCGAACAGGAGCTGTACATCGCGAGGCAGACAATAAGAAAGGTTAGCAGCTTGGAAAACTTTGAGCGACTTCGGCAGCGTTCATATGAAGGTGGTAGTTCAAAATCCGCTTCAATTCATGAATTTATTTGAAATTAGAAGGAATTTGTCAAAAACCTGGCGACTAACCTTTTTTTCATTTTTATACTGTTTTTAGAAACTTCTAGTGTTCTTCTTACTTATCATAGCATTCTGTTTTTAAAATATGGCGATTTTCTTTTGTTACGGAATTCTGAATCCTGAAGTAGTCGTTAATGTCACCGCATGGGGTAGATCGGAAGGCACCAGTCAATCAACTCACCAGCGCAGGCGATCTGACTGGGTGAAATGCGTCCCAGCATGCACGCCACATTAGCGACTAGCACTGTGAAGTACTCCTTTTATTTATTTATTGAATTTGTCTTATTTATTTTTATTTTTATTTATTTGGGGCGCGTCTAGCGCAGAGTCAGAGGAGGCGCCGTCTATCGCGTGCACCCGATACCAAGTTCCTTGTTCGGATTCCCCGCCCAGGTCAACCAAGCCTTCCATTCCTCCGGGGTCGGTGAATTGGTACCAGACTTGTCTGGGAAAGATGAAGTGCTGAATTGTTCATCGACTGGCCACCGCAAGCCATTGTATGGCGAAATACGCATTCAAATCTCCTCCACGACATCCCGTAGAAGTAGAATGCGTGGCGCATCCCAAAAGGGATTGAGTAACGCCGTCCTTTATCCTCTTGTACTTATTTTATTATATTATTTCCTTTTGGGAAATCTTTTTAGCCCTCAATTTTCATGCTACCATAGGATAGATTAAAAAGTGCTATACAGGGTGCGCCAAAATTATGGCGACAGCACATGCGCAAACAATTTGACCTTTTATTCGGAGTGTGTGCTTTTTTTCGTGCTCTTATTGTTTTTATTGAGTCAACTAGTTTATGCTTATCTCAGTCATACATAACAATAAGTCGTTTCTCAAGATAATGAAACGTTCGTGCCACCGTTCTTAAATCATTGAGCTTTACCGTCAAGGCTTCTCGGCACGCTACATTCACCACCGTCTTGGAGTTCATCAAAATATTATGAACAGGTCCATCAGACGCTAAGAAGACCTGGGAACCGAGGATGATAGATGCGGTCAAGAAAGACACGTATCTGTGACAACTACGGACAACATTAGGAAGGTAAGTGAATGGATCCGGAGGGAGCCGGCGCACTCGGTCCGCCGGTTGTCGGGAAAAATGGAGATCAAGGAGACGTCGTTGAGAAGAATCTTCCGTAAACTGGGACTTAAGGCCTACAAGAAGACCCACGTGCATCCTCCTGGACCTTCAAACAGGAAGGGGTTCCAGCTCACAGAGCAAGAATGCTGCAAGACTGGTGCAAAGGCAACTTTCCGCAATTCATCGGCTTCCACTAGTGGCCAGCTAACTCTCCGGATCTGAATCCGATGGATTACACGGTCTGGCCGTCTCTGGAAGCCAAAGCCTGCGGAAAACCTCACCGCCCCGTGGATCCTTTGAATGAAGGCGTGGGATCAGGGATGGGCGGAAATTTTGAAAATTTTCCCAGAAAACAGAAAACAGAAAATCGCTTTCGTCAGAAAACAGAAATCAGAAAACAGAAAGGCCAAAAACGCCAGAAAATCAGAAAACAGAAAACAGAAAACAGAAAATTTCGAAATTATCACACCACCTAATTATTCTATTCAAAGATCCATTTTTCCAATAGCAAATGCTTTTGTATGACTAGAAATGTATTCGAAGACCAGCGTTTTAATTTGCAAGCGCTTGTAAAAATTTATAGTACACTCCAGTGTACTGCAATCAGCAAGTTGTAAACCTTGAATGATAGATCCTAGGAATCTCGACACTTGAGGCATACAACATTACTCATAAGCTCCGTTTCACCGCTAACGCCTCAATTAAATAATGGTCTCACTAGTGAGAAGCTGGCCTTCTAGAGTGCGAACACGATGAAGGCTCAGTGATCACTGTTTGCATGTTTCAGCACAATTGCTTGAGTTTGTAGACACACTCTCGCAACATACTCTAAAGCTGTGTAGAGATTCGTTGAGTATTACTGACTTCGCCAGAATCTGTATTCCTAGTTCGTTTCGTTCCTCGGGGATACCTTTCCTTGTAAGTAGCCTAGTTTCCGCATAGCTGAAAGTTTTCAGGCCAACTTACCAATGCCGTTTACAGCACCTAGTTACTACTTAGCCGACTAAAGATGCTGTGTACTGGCTTGATATTTCACAGAAGAACACGAGTTTGTGACTGAAGGGGCTGTCAGCACAACAGATCTTGGGTGAAGGTGCTTTCTTGAATGCGTAGACACCATATAATGAAGACCTAGCATCTACTCCTTTTCTCACATTATAATTATTTCCCCTCATATCTACATATCAGATTACATTCAAGTGAAAGACCAGCAGAACCGCATTGCTGTACAGAGGAGTGCACGAGATTAGCAACAATCGCCCGATCTGCCTGATGTACGTAGTCTATAAGGTGTTCACTCGAGTCATCCTGAATATGATCGGCAGAACGCTGAACGAAGGAGAGCCATGCGAGCGAGCAGTGTTTCGGAGATTCAGCACCATCGACCACTTACACACCATTACGAAGCTCACCGAAGTGTATCGAGAAGCTGTCGCTGGGCCTTACGTTCATCGAGCTGAGGAGGACATTCGAATCCGTCGAAACTGAAGCTCAGGGCGTTCCTACTCTGTACATCAGAGTCCTTCTAGAGCTGTGCAGTGGATTCACGACAAAGGTCTCGTCACTCTACAACGACGTCGTTGCCAACATGAACAGAGAGGTCGATGAGAGGGCACCATATCCCTGGTTCTCTTCAGCGCCACACTCGAAAACGTCTTTCGTCGTTATTCAACGCCAATGGGAAGACATGGAAGTGAAAGACGACGGACGGCAGCTGCACCATCTAACACCGAGCGCTAGCCAGGCGGAGCAGATGCTTACTGGCTTCGACCGTGTATGTGGGAACGTTGGGCTGCAGCTGAATCTTAGAAGACGATGTTCGAGGGCGGACGAGTTTCTGATGCCTCATCCTCGCTCAACGGAACGAACATCTTCGAATGGTTCAGATACGGCATCTGGGTCGCGAAGTCAACATGACCATCTAACAAGCGCCGGAGCTGGGCAGGACGAAGCGACAAGCTTGAGGAGCTATCAAGAGTGTCGAAAGAGTTGTGGTGAAGACGAAGAACGTCCGGCTCCGTGCCCACCTATTCGACTCCACTGTTCTTCCTTCCCTAACATACGCATCAGAGACCTTGGTTCTACGAAAGCAGGATGAAGATGCGATCAGTATCGCGCAGCGTGGAATCGAGAGGACAATGCTCGGAGTGACACGACTCACGCAAGTGAGAGAAGGCCTCGAGACTTCCAAGCCTCGCCGTCGTTCGAAGATCAGAGACACTGTTGCATGGACCAAGTCGTCGAAAATTAGGTGGGCCTCGTAACGCGCTTCGCAGACACCCGCTGGACGAGAGCCGTTACCAACTGGATTCCACGGGATGTCAAGAGAACACCAAGACGCCCACCAACGCGTTGGTCGGACTTCTTCGTGAAAGCCCTGAACGACCGATATGACGCTTTTCGTCTCTCTCGCGCGAAAAGGATCCATTGAAGCACCCTGGCACGCGGCATGGACGTATGGAGACGCTGCTGGTGTCCACTTAAACAACTCGATGATCAATGGGACGACAGATGATATACGTGATAAATGCGAAATTTCGTGTATCAGTACTGTATCACTACAGCAGTGAAATCGAAGGCAATTAAAACTCTTCTGTCTCTTACTAATTTGTGACACCAAAAACTGAGCAATCTTCAGAGTAAGAAAGGGAGCTTCGACTAAGACCCTGCAGAAAGCGATATTGGGGATGACCGGCCAACAATGTTCAATTTTTAAACCGGAGGTGGAGAATAATCCTACCCACAGTAACTCTAGGTCAAGTGGTTAGTTAATACATAATTTAACGCCCCTCAGAATACTAGTTTTATATTTTTAATATAAAATTTTTAGTGATCATAAATGGTCCAATCTACTGTTAATATCGAAAAGAATACGAAGCCAAATTATGAAGGTCGACAAATGTCCTATGAAGGAACTCCTTGCCAGCACCACTTAAACAATCAATCAAGCAAACAAAGCGGCATAGTTCATGAGTATATGGAGCAATTACTACATGGGCACATCGAAAAACGCCACATGCTAGCCATTTAAGATACTCTAGAAACACTATTTTGGAATGAAGCTCACTGTTCTGTGATACTTCTTGGATTCTTCTCATTGGATTCCTATGATAAATTTTGTTAGCAACTCTATTTTCTGTTTTCTGGCCATTTTTGGTCATTTTCCCAGAAAACAGAAAACAGAAAAAATTTGCCCAAAATGGCCAGAAAATCAGAAAACAGAAAACAGAAATTCCGCCCATCTCTGCGTGGGATGAGCTCAACGCCCCTTACTTGCGTGCCGACGTCGATGCTTTTCCGAAGCGCCTCAAAGTCTGTATCGACGCCGATGGAGATATCTTCGAATCTGAATGTTGCGTATAGTTTACAATAAACTGATAAACATTATCTCATCGTTGGTTTCTCGAAAGTACCGCATTTTCTCTCTCGGCGAATTGAATACCTTGTCGCCATAATTTTGGCGCACCTTGTATATTGTAATTATTGTAATGTAATCAATGTAATTAGACGACTACATGACCATTTTCCTAACGTCGTAATCTGTGATTCAAGATGAATCCTATCTTATTACATACACAGTGTATACAGAAGAGCTAATCTACCTGTTCATCGCTATATCCCTGTCTGCGTGTGTCTGTTTGTCTGCCTGTCTGTTCGTTTGTTTGCATGTCTGTGTGTCTGAATGTCTGTCCATCCGGTTTCCAGAATGGCAAGATGCCTGAATCTCATCATATCGACCAGCCTCGTTGTTCGTTCCTCAGTGCTATTTTTTCATCGTGGGAACAACGTTCATTATCGATCGCTTTAATCGATTTTTGCCGAGAAATGACCTCTTGAAGTGGGAACAGCGTGATTACCTTAGCCTGCGAACAAAAATTACAACTAGTGAAAACTCGAAGAACCATGCGTTATCGATCAGTTTTATCGATTTTTGACTGGGATTGACATTCCGAGGCTGGAATCATTCGAATGTGTCGGTAAAAAGGCCGTACAATAGTTAGGCAATGTCAGGTATCGCCATTCATTGTAGTGAACTCTTAGCTGGTTGAAATTACATTGAATTACGTAAATAACTCATCTTTTCTCATTTCACCAATCATCATCACACAGAAGACAAGGCGTAATTTCGTTGCCGAATTTCGCCGAAATTTACGTCGTATACTGCAGTGAATCTGTCAAGATCATAGCTCTTTCAGCTCTCAATGGACTTGGCACGTCTAGAGCGAGACAAGCAACAACTCGAAATTGAGGCACAACTTCAACGGCAGAAATCGGAAGCTGAGCTGGCGAGCCGAGTGGCTGGTACCGACAAGAGATTGTTCTTCTCATTTCTCTTTCGCCAAGTCTTGAACAATCCCAGGCTCCATTGCTCTTTTAGCCTGCCGTCATCTCTTTCATTAAAAAGCGTCCCAGCTGCAGTGCAGGCATCGGAAAAATCTATTTTGATGACGTATTTCCACCTATTCCTTGGTTCTCATTTGGACGCGTCTCAAGTGCGTTGGTGTTTGAGTTCGAGGTCGGTTGGACTAACTTAGTGGGTGTTTTCAGGACCCGGATTCCTGAACACGGTCGGAGGTAAATCCTACCAATCCTATTTACCTCGACGGCTACTTACCCGCCACTTTTTGGGAGCTTACTCCTGTTTCTGATTCATGACAGCCAAAGCAAGGGTTTTGCTCCGCTGCCAGGGAAAGATTGCATTGGGTCATAAATTAGCCGCGGAGCAATACCCTAGCTGTAGACCTAAATGTTCCCCGACGCGCTGGCGACGTCGCATTTACGTCGAAACTTACCTCCGGTTTTCCCCGCCGCGCGTTCATGAATCGCGCGTAGTGAGGTTGGCGGTAGGTTTTGCACTTACATAAAGGTAAGTCGTCCATGAATCCGGGCCAGGCCTTTCGAGAATCTGCCCATACCACCTCAGGGGCTGGATTCATGAACGCTGCCGGAAGTGAATCCTACCCCAGTATACCTGGACAACCACTTACCCGCCACTTCCCCTGAACTTACCCCTGTTTCCGATTCATGACGTCCAAAGCAAATGTTTTACTTCAGTGCCAATTTCTGACCCAATGCATCCCTCCGCTGGCCCGCTTCCAGCTCTGAGGTAGGGAAGGGCCAGCGGAGGCATGCATTGGGTCAGAAATTGACAGTGGAGCAAAACCCTCGCCTTGAAGGGAAATGTTTCCCTGCGCGCTGACAAGGTAGCATTTACCTCGACACTTACCTCGGGTTTTCCCTGCCACGCGTTGATGGATCGCGCGTAAGTGGGGAGTGGGGGTAAATCTTGCACTTACCCGCAGTAAGTCGTTCATGAATCCGACCCTAGCTGGAGTGCCTTCTCCATAGTTTCATTTGGATTTAGATTCGTTTTTCTCCTACACTTCCACTTCTGCTTCGCATTTTTTCTATCCAGATCCATCCGTAAGCCTCCGAACACCTAAATTTCATCAGCGACTAACTGTCTGTCGCTCCTGCGTTTTACCCACGGCCCTGTGATTCTTCAGGAGGAGAAGGAGAGAAAGGAGGGCAGAACTACTGCTGTTCTATGGCACCACCCTTTAAGAGGCACCTACGAGTGTAGAGGATTCCATTGGAGTCGCTGCACCTGAGCCAGGCTGCGCTTCTTCGCCCCTAACAGTCTGGTTCACACTTCCTTGCCCGGGTAAACGCTTCCGAGGTACCTCTACCTCCTTAATGGCTCCATGTGTTTTCACTGTTAGATCCACTTTTCGGAGCTGACGAACTTAGTACTCTTAAGATTCAACTCCAGTGCGTTCTCTGAGAGAGTTCCCTGCCACACCTTCATACATCCTTTCAGAGTAGTGCGCATACTGAAGTATTTTTAAAGGTTATGAGGTAGTTGGGCGCGTATAGCGTGGTCGGTGGAGGCGCCTGCTGTCGTGTGCACCCGATACCAGGTTCCTGGTTCGGATTTCCCGCCTAGGCTAACCAAGCCTTCCATCGGTGGATTGGGACAAGACTTGTCGGGGAAGGATATGCGCTGACTTGTTCATCGGCTGGCTACCGCAAGTCATTGTATGGTCAAATACGCATTCAAGTTGCCTCCATGACATCCCGTAGAAGTAGAATGCGTGGCTCATCCCAAAAAGAGATTAAGTAATGCCGTCCTTTATCCTTTATGAGGTAGTTCTGAATCAAAGACAGATTCGGCGCAGTGTAAGTTGCTTTAATCTCGCAGGCCGTCAAGTGCACCCGGATTTTTTCACGTGCATGTGAAGCGATTCTTTCTCTACGCACTCGAAGAATTGCAGCCAGATGCGTGTAAGAGATACGAAACGGTGAAGCGACCTTAAACGTGTCACCGCAAGCTTTTTTATTGACCAACTACGCATTCAATCTGTTACGGTACCCCGTGGAAGTGAAATGCATGGCGCAGTCCAAGCGACGTATTCCTGACGTCGATCTCTATAATTTTATCTCACATCATGACCAGCTTTTCAGATGCGATCACTCACCTTCGATGCAGCAGTGCAGAGCCAGAAAGTAAATCCGCCATGGAAAAATCGGTACGCTCCAACCTGCTTTTAAAACAAGGAATTATTACGTTGTTCCTCTATTCCACTTGCAAGTTCGAACTTTGAGGAACGATTTCAGCTAGTCAGAAGCGATCTAATCTTCTTCAGTGATAGACACGTGAGACTAATGAGTATTCTAAGTTGGCCGTCATAGCTTGTTCTAACCACTGATGAACCGTCATGGCACTGATGACAGCAGGCGATGATTCCAGAAGCGCTCGCCTGTGATGGGGACGCCGACGAAGTTTGACCCAGCGGCCATCAAGCTGGAATGCGAGCGGATGATGGCAGTGCTGCGTCAGGAGCGGTCCAGCGAAGAGGAGCTCGCCGATGCCAGCGAAGTGGACCGGGAGATCGAACGGCTCAAACGCGAGGTTTGGCACAACTTTTAGCGTAGTTCATTTTTTCCGTCCGATCTCTACAAAGCCTTCGTTATTTCTCTGTCCCAACTTTTGACCTTTGTTTTTATTGCTTTTTCACCTTAATTAGTCCTGTTTTGGCTGGTAGCACATCTCTTTCATTCCAACCGAATTCTGAGGAATTGCATCCAATGATGCAGGCCGCGTATCCAAAACCATCGCGAGGATAAGTCAGTCGGCGGCCTTCCAGGCAGCCTCTCACAAGTTCCCAGTCATTTGACCATTTTTTAATAAAATGAATAGTGTCTTGTATTTCACTTGAAGCGCATTTTTGTCGAATTTCTTAGAAATTTTAGCGTGGTCAGCATACAGTACCGGACATACCGCTGCGTCCAACAAGCTCAAGCGGCGCCAAAGATGAGAAACGGCGCAAAAGGACGCCGGAAAGCGCCGTTTTCCGCTCGCCACGCGTCGCGCCGGAAGCAAATCGCTTTAGGGCGACTAGCATCCAGCGCGACGCTTTAGGGCGTCCTCAACTTCTGGACGTCAGGCTGATGGAAGGAGCCTACCCACGCGCTTGAACGAGCACGGCCTACTGTTTGGAGCTAACTGCCGGCATGGCGTGCTGTGAACAATGCATACAGGCCCGACAGAATCAATCGAGTGGGCGAGATGGTGCTTTAACAGAAATTCCTAGCCTTCCTACTCAGGAATTGCTCCTATCACATTTGGTTTTTGAAACAAACGCAGTGGTCTCAAAAGAGCACACCAAAAACAATAAGATAAGATAAAGATAAAGGACGGCGTTACTCAATCCCTTCTGGGATGCGCCAGCGCATTCTACTTCTACGGGATGTCGTGGAGACGACATGAATGCGTATTTGGCCATACAATGGCTTGCGGTGGCCAGCCGATGAACAAGTTAGCGCTTTATCCTTCCCAGGCAAGTCTGGTACCAATTCACCGACCCCGGAGGGATGGAAGGCTTGGTTGGCCTGGGCGGGAACTCCGAACCAGGAACCTGGTATCGGGTGCACGCGACAGTCGCGCCTCCTCCGACTGCGCTACACGCGCCCTCACCAAAAACAATAGTGGTCACAAAATTGCTCCCCGAGGCACTGCACATTGTGAACTCGGAGCAATCGGCTCTGCTCAGACTTCAAATATTCTGCTTGAGAGGCTATTTCTGGTCCAGTCGTAGCATATGTAGATTCTAGCTGCGTTGATATAGAATAGCGAGTTTCCTAGCGGGACTTCGACAAAAGTCTTAGAGTCGAAAAGGCTACATTCGATGGGTCTTTAACGTGCAATAGATTTTGCCCAATCGCTGCAAGTACAAAACAAGGCAGTCTCCATGAGGGTCCTTCCAAAACATCCGAACTGCTCTTGGAAGTGATGCTGCGCTACATATACACTCTCAACTCTAACAAGAGCACCACATAAAGCAGCAGAAACTACGGCGGGAATGGTTTTCCGTTGTTCTCCCAATCAGTAGATTTCCTAGGCGACTTGAAACTCGTTTCGTGGCTGAGCGACTTTCTCACTGGAGGACGTGGTGATGGCAGTGATAAATGTCAGCGATAATGAGCCATGCAGAAGTTTCTCAAAGGAAACGGGTTTGAATTGGAGAGCAAAAACACTTATTGAAGTGATGTGTGTCGTCTGGACCTCCGCTTCCGTGAGAACAGCGCAGCTTTGCAAGGCTTCATTTCAATGCTATCTCTCTGCACCTCTCTTCTGTATTGTCAGGACGTCTTTTATATCAGTGTATTACTTCGAACTATAGCCATTCTTTTGCAAATGAGACAAATTCAGCAAATTTCTTAATCTCTTTATAACTCAGTTAAAACTCAACGGTGCTGAGGTTCGTCATTGGTGGCGATGTCCGTTCCTCCACGTGGTGCCACTGGAAACTGTTCGCTATGCGAGCTAAGCTAAGCACGGACACTCGATTGCAGGCGACAGGCCCTTGTGACAGGCCGGCCTATGGAGATCCCATGTCACATCACATGGTTGATGGCGTTAACTGTTTGTCGAGATAATGCTACGGCGTCCGCGGGAGCCGACGCGCACTCGCAAAGCCCGGCGAGTGTGAGAAGTATGCGAGGGTCCCTGATGCGAGGACGGCATCGGGGGGCAACTGAGCAAGTCCAAAAGTCCCGTAACGTAAGCAGGACCCGCGTTGCTACGCTGAATGTGGGTACGTTGACGGGCCGGCCGTGCGAGTTGGTAGAAGCACTGGAGCGAAGACGAATCGACTTATGTGCGGTACAGGAGACGAGGTGGTCCTGTTGCAAGTCGAGGGACATAGGCCGAGGCTTTAAGGCCATTCTGTGCGGCAGTCCCAGGACCACCAGCGGTGTTGGTGTGGTCGTCTCCGAACGTTTCCGAGATGCGATTGCAAGCGTGGAACGTTTCAGTGACCGCTTGATGAAGGTCGTTGTTGCTGCTGAACAGCGTATGTATCATTTCTTCTCTGCATACGCTCCGCAGACAGGCTGCTCCGAGCGAGCGAAGGACGAGTTTTGGACCCTGCTTGATGAGAAGACAGCAGAGGTGCCGCCAGAAGACGCTGTCGTTGTCGCAGGTGATCTCAACGGCCACGTTGGGACTGCGAAAGATGGTTACAGCTGTCATGGCGGTTTCGGTTATGGAGCACGTAACGCTGATGGTGAGCGAATTCTTGAGTATGCGGACTCGCATAATCTCACCATCGCGAACACAATGTTTCGAAAGCGTGACTCCCATCTCGTGTCTTTCTATAGCGGGAATACCAAGACACAGATCGACTTTATCCTTATCAAGCATCGCGATCGAAGGCTGGTCACAGATGCGAAGGTTGTGCCATACGAGACTGTCGCCACGCAGCACCGTCCGCTGATCTGCACACTTAAGATCGCCCCTCCGAGGCTGAGGCAGGTCGAGCGATGCGGACCATCAAGGATCAAGTGGTGGCGGATGAAAGAGAAGGACGCAGCTGTTGTTGCTCGTATTCGGTTGCCGACGGTTACCAATGTTGAGGAGACATGGAAACGTGCAACCGATTCGATACTACAAGCTGCACGTTCCGAACTGGGCATGACGAAGCCTGGACGGCGTAAGATTGAGAAGCAGACTTGGCTGTGGACTGACGATGTCAAGGAAAAAGTCAAAGAGAAGAAGAGACTATATCACGCTTTTCTCAGCGACAAGACAGCCGACAATTGGCGTATGTACCAAGAAGCGAAGAGGGCGGCTAAGAAGGCTGTTGCCGTTGCAAAAGCTTCTCATTATGAGTATGTCAACGAGAAACTCGAGACGCGCGATGGTGAACGACAACTTTATCGGCTTGCCAAAGCACGCCATCGCCAGAGCGAGGACATCGAAAAGTTCTTTGGCATCAACGATGAGAATGGCCATCTGCTGATGAACCGCAAAAGGGCTATGGAACGATGGCATGACTACTTCGAGAGAATTTCAACAGTAGAGTTTGCCCATCCGCCTATCCCTTGCGTCCCTCCTACGCACGGTCCTGTGCAGAAAATCACTGTGGAGGAGACGGAAGCGGCTTTGAAGAAGATGAAGCCAGGCAAAGCAACGGGCCCTGACGACATAGCGGCCGAACTATGGAACTCGAGGTGCTGGAATCCTGCTGAATGGCTAACGAAGTTTTTCAACCAGGTTGTTGCGGAGAAGAAGGTTCCTGGTAGTTGGCAGCAAAGCACGACGATCCCGATCTGGAAGAAGAAGGGCAGTCCCGCGGACTGCACAAGTTACCGTCCAATCCGATTGCTCTCGCACAGTATGAAAATATTTGAGCGAATTGTGGATGGACGTATTCGCGAGATCGTCCGGCTTTCCACCAACCAGTGTGGCTTCGTAGCCGGCTGTGGCACCATCGACGCCATTCATGCTGTTCGTCTTCTTGTGGAAAGACATCGCGAGAAACAAAAACCGCTGCATCTTGCTTTCCTCGACCTGGAGAAAGCATTTGATCGTGTACCGCGTGAGGTCATATGGTATGCCTTACGACAGCACGGTGTCCCTGAAGAACTGATCGAGTGGGTGCGCATTCTTTACTCTTGTCCTAAGAGTCAAGTGCGAGCGCCGGCCGGCACATCCACGGAGTTTCCAATCTGCGTCGGTGTTCACCAAGGTTCCGCGCTTTCCCCACTTCTTTTCATTGTCGTAATGGATGCCATTTCGCGAGACCTTCAGAAGCCTGCTCCTTGGACGCTGCTCTATGCAGATGACGTAATGCTTGCGAGTGAAGACAAGGCCGAACTTGAGCGACAAGTGCAAGCTTGGTGTGACCGCTTGGCGGCGTTCGGGCTCAAGCTAAACGTCCAAAAATCTGAGTACTTGACGACAGACGTAAACGAGACTGGGTCCATTGAGATCAATGGCACTGCGCTCGTACGAGCGACACATTTCAAGTACCTTGGATCTGCAATTGCGTCTGATGGTAGTCTGACGTGCGAGGTGAACTCACGCGTGAGCGCAGCGTGGTCCAAATGGCGCTCAATGACAGGCGTTCTGTGCGACAGAAAGATACCGGAGCGCTTAAAATCAAAGATCTACAGAACCGTCGTCCGACCAGTAGCGATGTACGGTGCTGAGTGCTGGCCTGCAACGAAGGAAGTTGAGAGCCGCCTCAGCGTGATGGAGACGAAAATGCTGCGCTGGACGGCTGGTGTCACGCGTTTGGATCATGTTCGCAATGTCTCCGTACGTCAAAGGTTTGGCGTCGCTCCAATTGCTGACAAGCTACGTGAAGCTCGCCTACGGTGGTATGGCCATGTTCTTCGTGCGGACGGCGACACCGTTCGGAAGATTGGCCTCAACATAGATGTGCCCGGAAAACGGCCTAAAGGACGACCTAGGCAACGCTGGCTTGATACGTTGCACGTGGACTTAAAGGAAGCTGGTATCCACCCCGATGTATCCACCCCGATCAAGCGTTTGATCGTGCGAAGTGGCGTCATCATACCAGAAGAGCGGACCCCGCTGCTAAGCGGGACAAACGCTGAAGAATAAGAAGAAGGTGCTGAGGTTCGTCATTAAGGTGAATGACCTTGCTACCGTCGATTAGCCAACTTCCTGATCTTATCCTTCCAGAACTGCTTGGGCCTGGTGCAGATCCACTACTCGTTATGATTGTCGAGGTCTGCTTGGGTCCTTGTAGCCCTTCCGACCATGAAGTCCTATAGGCTGAAGAAGTAGTGGTAGTCGCATGGAGAGAAGTCCAGCGAATACGGTGGGTGAGGCATGTGAGCGTAGCCCAGCTGAGCAAGCCTGTCCGTGGTCACTTTTGCCCCGATGGGGTGCGGCGTTGTCGAAGAGGAGGACCTTCTTGAAGCGCTGAGACCGAATAAGTGCGAATCGCCGGTCCATCTCCTCTAGTTCGTTCACCATGGCCTTGGAGTCCATCGTCGTGCTTTTGGAAAACAGCCTCCAGTGTACGGTCCATGGCCGCAGACTCAAAAGCTGTGAAGGTGCTTCTCGCCGTGAACATCCCGCCGAACGAGGGTCAGTAACAGGTCACCAGGCTTCACCCGGACTCGCTGCTTGGCAGGGTTAAGGTAAAAGACGTACTTCTCATCTTGCGTGAGTATTGAGTCCAGGCTGCTCGGGGTTGGGAATTGGGCGAGATTTGAGCGACAAGGTCGGCTCGTCAGACCGGGGTTTCGGCATGAGAGAGACTGGGGTTTTGACATGCCCGTGAAAAGGGCGAAAGTGGTCACTTCCCAGGTGGCCTTCAGTAAGTAGCAAACAAACATACAAAGACGAGAAACACGACACCGGGCTTCAGTCACGACATATATGGGCACGGGATGGAGAGTCTCATTACTTTTGGACACCCCAATATATGTACACCTCGAAGGACTATTTATATATTTATTTAGTCGCAAAATTTTATTCATATTGAGTTTTCTGGTTTGAAAAAGTTTAGCAGGAGATGACTAGTTTGTGTAAATCCCAAAGAAAGAAAATTAAATACCTTAGTCTACCGCGGTGGAACTGCTGATGAACCGTAAACGAAGCGCGACAAGACGACCATATTAGGTGGCCTTTACGAATGCTCTTTCGCTCAACAGGTGAAACCCCTTTTTCTGAACACAGCACCCCTTTGTCTCGTTTCGTCATACAGACCTGATTGGAACTTGATGAGGTTTCACACAGTTTAAGCCACGGCAATTAAACACTTGCAAGGGGTACAATTTCTCTGAACCTCAGCTAGGAGCTCGCAGCATTTGTTAAACTTCTGCAAATTAACTGCCAGTCTCGAGGGAATAAAAGTAAGCCATAACCTTGTTTCTGAGAGGAGAGCCCTGGAGACGGTGGAGCCCGTCACTGTCGCCGAGGCGCGTTGATTTGAGTTCGATTTCGAGAACAGGGGACTAACTTCTTCCTCTGATGTCTACGCATAAAATTTGCTTGAATTGGACGTAGCATTTATTTCTTATAGGAATTGAATCTCCTCTGAATTTAATCTAACAATTCGCATCCAACAATCCTGATTAGGACGGCTGGGAATTTTCGATAAAACTCACAAAACGCTCGCTTTACAGGTTGTCGCGCCCACTCGATTGATTCTGTCGGGCCAATATGCACTGTTCAACTCTACTGAGATTCATATGCCAAAAGATAGAGCTCGAGCTGGTGAGCTCCAATATGTGTTTATTTTCACAAATACTTGATTTGAAAAAAGGTCATTTAAAAAGCCGCTTTGGAACCCTCCAAAGCGGCTTTTCGACAGTTGATCAATCAAAGGACATGCGCGGTACTGTAGAGGTAGAGGGTTAATTAATAATTAATTAACGTTAATTAATCTCTTGATGGGTGCGCCACGCATTCCACTTCTACGAGGTTTCCGTGTGATGTACTCCATGCTTCCGCGTGATGTACTCCATACTCTATTCTGTATTTCCAAGGATGGTACTCTTCCCCTGTTTGCTACTGGCTGCGCTTTTCATCGGAGCACGCCCTTCTCGAGCATTTTGAATAAATAAGTAAATAAACAGTCAAATAATTAAATGTCTGACTTATTTGTTTCCCGTGACCAACCGATTTACAATTCAGCATTTTGACACTAATAGGCAAAATTTTTATTAAAAGTCGATCCTTGAGGGGCGAAATGCCTGGACGACATAAGCGCAACCTGAAATGTGAATCGATCCGTTGAGTAGACGAGAGCCGGCACCTGATCCCACTGCACTACATGTTGCCATTAACCACTTGCTCTGCTTATAGCTCGTTTGCATGCCCAGGAATGGTAAAAATAGCTGATTTCAAACACTTGGATCTAGGGAGTTCTGCAGTCAACTCTCGAAGGGATCTGTTGATCTTTATTTATTTATTTATTTATTTATTTATTTAGTGTATGTGGTAATCCGCGCAAAAAAACAACACCAAAAATCAACACAGAACACAGTGAATATACGCAGAAAATAGGAAGGCACAATTAGTTCACCAAAATACGAATAAAAACCAAATTGCTAAGGATCTTTCTGGAGATACGTGTCATTGAGGATTTTGCCATGCTTTACGGAATTTGGTAACCCATTTTTCTTCGAGAATTTTAGGATTTTATTGCCTCATGAGTCTTGATCTTGAGGCCGGTCAAATCTATGGCTCGGAATGCGTTCCTCTCGTCGCGTTCGTCTCGTCCTAAATCTCTTCAGTTTTACTTTTCCATTAATTTTCTCTGGAATTTATTTAACGAGTGCTTTTGCTTCTTACTACTACCAACGAATTTTAGAGTTCATCCAAGGAGATACTTTTCCAGAATATGAGTCATAACCATAAAATGCTACTTTTCCTTTCTTCGAAAGAGTAGCATTTCATGTTTATGACTCATAGTTCGGAGAATTTGTTTTTTTAAATCTCTGCCCTTTCCCGGTTCAGAAACGGAACCAACCGTAACGACCAGAGCACACCCTAGATTCCTCGATATCTGCCTGCTATATTTTAAGTTTATCGCCGTTCTAGGCACAGGCGGTCTCGGAGGGATTCCTCGATCGTGCGTCATCGGCTCTTTTTCGTGCCTTTTCCGAGACGACTTCTCCGCATGTAATGAATTTCGTTGTTCTATGATAGTGACATGACGATGTGTGGCGGCGGCGGCGGCCGCGTAACGATCATCCGACCGGTTGTGGTGGAGAACACTGACCATCCATCCGGTCGCCGGTGACGCCCAGACTCAACGTGATGGCGCTCTCTTATCCATCTAAGTCCCATGATGTCCTTGGCATGTGCTTGTATTGGACTGTTTAGACTTTCGTTGGTTTTTTTTGGCTTGGAATTATCCTCATTTCGATTCTTATGCAGGACGGTGGACCACATCCGGAAATATTACTGGAGCGATGGATTTTACATAGTTCCTTCAGGCGCAATACGGATACGGTGTGCCCTTATAACGACAAATTTTTCGGCTCTATCCTAGTGGGAAGCGACAACCGTAACTTGTCATTTGCGGATGTTACCTCACACAACCATATCCCCTAATTTTAAATGAAACCTGCGTATCATGGAGTTGCAGCTGAAGCTCTCGCAAAGACTTAAGCAAGTGATTAAAGGATAAAGGACGGCGCTACTCAATCCCTTTGGGATGCGCCATGCATTCTACTTCTACGGGATATCGTGGGGGCAATTTGAATGCGTATTTGGCCTTACAATGACCCGCGGTGGCCAGCTGATGAACAAGTCAGCGCGTTACGTCAGGTCTGGTACCAATTCGCTGACCTAGGAGAAATAGAAGGCTTTGTTGACCTGGGCGGGGAATCTGAACCAGGAACTTGGTATCGGGTGCACGCGACAGACGGCGCCTCCTCCGACTGCGCCACACGTGCTCATAAGCAAGTGATTATGGATACAATTGGCTAGATCGGAAGGAGGGGCGTGGAATTAGGATAGATCCAATTTTCCTGCTTTTTTCATACTTGAACTTACTATCCTAGCGTAATCCTAGTGTGGAGGTTGATCTCCGCTGGGAAAACGAAGTATTCGCAATGGTATTTTAAAAAAAATTCCAGCATACGAGGTACTGCACCCCACTGTACCCGTATTGCTCCCTCTTTCAGCAGCTTCATAGGCTGCTCCCACTGAGAACGCGCGTAACGCAGTCGGAGATGGCACCGCACTGGCTCTGGCCTCCACTTTAATCAAGGTTTTTGGCTCAGGTCCCGCTCAGGCCAACCAAGCTTCCATCATTCGGCCTGGACGGACCCAGGGTCGATGAATTGGAGAAGGTTCCGGCTGTCACGTGCGTCCGATACCAGATTTCGGATTTCCAGCCGAAGACAACTGAGCCCTTCATCTCTCCAGGATCGATGAATTGGTCTCGGACTTGTTTGCGATAGATAAAATGATGTCTTGTCCACCTTCTTATCACACCAATGCATTGTATAGGCCAAATATGCATTCAAATCACCTCCATGTTGAAGGATACAGCGTAAATGGCAGTGTCAGTCAATCCGTTTTGGAACGAACTACGCATTTTATCTCTACAACGTGTCGTGGAGGCTACAGGAGTTTTGAAGCCCATGGACAAGCCAGTGTTTTATCCTTCCCGGACAAGTATCGTACCTATTCACTGACCCCGTAGGAGGGGAAGGCTTGATTGGCCTGGGCGGGGAATCCGAACCAGGAACCTGCATGCAACAGCCGGTACCTCTTCCGACTTCGCTACACGTGCCCATAGTTGCATAATGCGGCAATAAAATGGTTTGTACATGATTTCTTGTCTTTCTTCATTTTTTATCACGAACACTGCAATTCAAACTTGATCTGATATACCGACAGCTACATATTTACTCCATTCCGATTTTTCAATCACCACCACCAATTTTTTCTTCTAATACTGATAATATTAATGCTTCTGCTGCTTCTACTTCTACTTCCTCTTTTTTCTTCATTTTGTTTTCATGGATCCATAGATTGGCAGCGCAACTATGTAGGAGAAAGCGGCAAGGTTTCCCATGAAGTAATTTTAACAAGAGGCCTTCACGGGAAACAGAATCTTTCCGCCTCAAAGTGAGGATGTCTTCGTGCTCGGCTCAAATTTTCTGTGCTATATAGCTTACCTGTTATAAAAGATATCCTTAATCCTTAATTCCGCTGTTGTCCGTGTAGATTTTCGTACTAGCTAGCTTCGCTTTACCGGTACCTCTTCGTTCGCTACTGCATTGTGAACGATGCGACCGGCAAAGTGTATAATTGAAACCAGTTCTTTGGCACGCAAAGCAAGTCGTAAGTTCGACAAAAAACAGCAAATGGAGCACCCATAAGAGAATGGTGTGGAACACCTTCTGGACTTTGGATTCCGTTTACGACGGGCATTGTTAAAGGATAAGAGGATGAAAGACGGCGTTACTCAACCCCCTTTGGGATACGCCAATTCTATTACTTCTACGGGATGTCGTCGAATGCATATTTGGCCTTACAATGGTTAGCAGTGGCCAGCCGATGAACAAGTCAGCGCTCTATCCTTCGCAGACAAGTCTGGTACCAATTCACCGACCGTGGAGGGATGGAAGGCTTGGATGGCCTGGGCGGGAAATCCGAGCCAGGAGCCTAGTATTGGGTGCAGGCGACAGCCGGAACCTCCTCAAACTGCGCTCCACCCGCCCTGTTAAAGGATAAGAGGATAAAAGACGGCGTTACTCAATCCCCTTTGGGATGCGCCACGAATACTTCTACGGGATGTCGTCGAATGTGTATTTGGCCATACAATGACTTGTGGTAGCCAGCCGATGGATAAGTCAGTGCTTTACCCTTCCCAAACAAGCCTGGTACCAAGGCACCGACCCCGGATGGGAGGCTTGGATGGCCTGGACGAGAATCCGAACCAAGAGCCTGGTATTGGGTGCACGTGAGAGCCGGTACCTCCTCCGACTGCGCTATATGTGCCCTCCAGGCATCGTTAGACTTTTATAATTGCTAACTATGATAGTTCTAGGAATAAAGCACTGATATGTATATCGGCTCGTCGACTGTCTAGGACAACTGGTCAGACCGTCTCACATTGTAACGCACCCTACATAGAGTACTGCGCATGGAACGCTCTTAACAGGGACTGATTAGCCCCGATCTTTATCCTTCACCTTTCACCCCTCTCAGCCTTGACACCGTGACGTCGTGGCTGACAGCGGTGGACACGACCGTGTTTTAGCTCTTCCACTAACACCGCTGACGATCGAAATTTAACGAGAAACGTCCTTAATGGGTTTAGAAGAGAACGCTGATGCTATCATCTATGTTTTCGATGTGCATCTACGTTCCGCTTGACCATTGCAATTCATTTTAAAAGATTTCTATTCGTTCTCTGCTCCTTTTTCATCAAGTAAGTTTGGTGACAACCCATATTATCGGTGCTTCTTGGTTACTTTATTATTACCTTTTTTTGCAGATACATTTATTCAGTGGTTATCCAAGGTCGTAGTGGTGTAAACAGGATGTTGGTACAGCAGTCGGTTGCCATTTCCAGCGTGTATTCCGGCTTAAGATTCTTGGTACGGATCCCTTCCATGACTACCAAGTCTCTCATCCTTCCGTGGTTGGTGAACTAGCAACAAACTTGTCGGGGAAGATTAAAATTATTTTTTATTCATTGAATAATTACATCATTTTGTTTATTTTTATTTATTTACTTACATTATTTATTAGTTGTTTCTTATTTATTCCTTAAGTTGCTTACTTGTATAAGGGCTACCTAGTTCTACGTATAGGCAAGGTAGGCACTCAAATTGTCTCACCGACATCCCGTAGATGTATGATGCGTGGCGCATCCCAAAGGTATTGGTTTACGTCCACTTTTCTACCTTCTATTCTTTTCTCTGTTAAAATGTCAAAATTACTTATTTAAGGACTTTGGAATACCCGTTATAAATTAAGCATAGAAACAGTGCTCGCTTCTACTTTCATTTGAGGGCTGCTAAAGTTAAGAGCTGCGTGACAGTGCAGTGTGAGGAAGCATCTGCTGTCGTGCGAACCCAGAATCAGCTGTCTTGGTTCGGATTCTGCCTAAGCCAACGAAATCTTCTATCCGTCTTGGGTCGTTGAATCGGTACCATACTTGGCTGGAGGAGCTAAAGCTCTGATTTCTCCATCGGGTGACTACTGAAAGTCGTTGTATCGGCCAGGCATTCAACTTGCCTTCACTTCGTCGTCCGTAGAAGTATAATTGAACGCACGGCGCATTCTAATGAAGATGATTAGCGCCGTATTCTATCTGTATTTTGGTGATGGTATAATCTTATAAATTGAATAAACTGTTCACATTAATTTATTTTTATTGGTTAGATTCATTCAGATTCGTGTTTCATTCGGATGCAGCGCTGTCGGAGAAGGTGTCAGACGCGCGCTTCCCGAGTAGAGGGTTTTGGTTCAGTTCCCGCCCTGTGAACGAAACCTTCTGCACCTTCAAGGTTATTTTATTGGTGCCAAACTTGCCTTAAAGGGGTGAAGCACTAATTTTTCTATTGATTGAGCACCGCAAGTCATTGTGTATGCAAAATCTTTTGCATCCCATAGAAGTTGAATGCATGGCGCATCCCCGGATCGTGTTTGGCACTTGCCTGCTTGCACCGTTTTAAGTACAGAGTACATCTAGCGTCGACTACATAGGTTTACACGCCGTTCCGCACGTTTCCTCGACCGCAATTTCCTTGTTGTGATTTGACGAGGACTTCGCTTACCCAGTGAGCATCGGTCTTACTTAGACCTAACCACCTTCTGCCGATGAATTCCATGGAGTCGAGGGTTGATGTGCAGGCTTGCTCATCAACCCGCTATACTGTGGCGTGCGGCTGCTGCCATTGCGTCACTTATCGCGTCGGCGTCCTCGTGGATATTCGTTCGATGGGCAAACCGGTCGTGGGGCAGTGGTAATGGCGTTGCTTCATACGGAGGAGGTCGAGGGTTCGGTTCTCGTGCGTTGCTGCATTTTTGCACCACATCCTGTAGTCCCTTCCCTAGGGTGGGTTTTGCGCTCTAAGAGCGACTCGCCCACGAAAACAGTTTCCACACGAGCAGCTTGGATCGCACACACCCCGGAGTCCCTTCCCTGGCCTGGTTCTGCGCTCGAGGAGTGCAGAACCGAGCTGCGGACTCCCCCTGGACGACGAAAACGACCTCCGATGACAACAGCTCGGTAATGTAAGCAGGCGCTGACAGATGGCCACGGCAGCAAGTGGTTAGGTTTAATGGCTGTAGCGTCTCCACAACGTCGGCTTCCGGCATCTCCACAACGTCGGCTTAGCATCTCCACAACGTCGGCTTCTCCTCCTTTTGTCACTGCGAGCACACGTAGTTTAGGAGAGATGGCTCCGCAGCAGTTCTCTATGTTTCTGGTCTGATTTTCAAGAGCGGGTTTTGCGCCTGTACCGCAGCTTTTACCGTCCCTATGTAACCTGATTACTCCATACTTGATAAGTTTTCGACCCGTTCAGCTGCGAACCAACTATTCAACCTACATCTTCCACATCAGATAGGTGATTCAAGTTTTTAACCATTTTAAGGCCACTAATACGGCACTCAGCGATGGCCCAGCAATTAGCCGCTGTCGCCGAATCGGACACGCATTGATAAGCGTTTCCTTCGGATGCGCCCGTGATCCAGTTCTTCTGTTCGGCGATAGCTAGCGATATGAATAAGTAGACACGCTGGATGTGATGGGAAAAGACAACAATGGCGCGTGACCAGTTGCTCCAGTTGTGTGGTCGTTTTGCCTGCAATTCGCGCGCCTGGTGTCTTCCTACTTGAGGAAGCGAGTAGCTAAGAGCGTCATTCACCACTCTTCACGCAGCGAAGACTCATAGTCGGCGTGGAGGAAAGGCGCACAGCTGCTCCAATGGTTTCGAATGACGTGAGTCGTTCAGCATTCCAACTTAGAAACTATCCTGCTCTTAGATGGCACTAAAGGACCTTTTTTCAGCCTTCAGACCGTTTTTTAGCCTCCAGACGATTTTTGGAATCGAACATGAGTCATGTCTTTTTCTGTAACCTTCGACTGCTTCTTACCGAGACCGAAGCTGTTATGACGATGTTTTCTTTCGATCAATACTCGATCGCTAGGCGGGACTCGAACGCGCACCCCTGCTTACCGGACAGGATGCTATGCCACTACACCACCGGCGCAGTTTTATCAGACGCAAGTGTTTTGATCGCAACAAACATCGTTATAATAGCTTGGAGATCATTTCGAGAAAAAAAAGCGACACGTGAAACGTTGCAGATGGCTCGTAGGCATAAATTCACCTAGTTACCATGTACTGGGCGCGTGTAGCGCAGTCGGAGGAGGCGCGACTGTCGTGTGCACCCGATACCAGGTTCCTGGTTCGGTTTTCCCGCCTAGGCCAACCAAGCCTTCCATCCCTCCGGGTTCGGGAATTGGTCCCAGTCTCATCCGGGAAGGATAAAGCGCTCACTTGTTCATCTGCTAGCCACCGCAAGTCACTATATGGCCAAATACGCATTCATATCGCCTCCACGACATCCCGTAGAAGTAGAATGCGCTGGCGCATCCCAGAAGGGATTGAGTAACGCCTTCCTTTATCCTTATCCTACCACGTACTCCCCTCTTTCCAGTGCATAGGTTGTGAAGAGGAGCGCTTTTATGATACTTGCGATTAATTTTGTTTCCATTTTCTATTTTGTATTTTATTTCTAGTAATCTGCTTTGTAAAATGCATTCTTATTAAAGTGCATACGTATGTATCTTCCTCCACATATCTTCATTCCTATAAGAAGCACAAAGCATCCTAAGCGGTTCATGCTCATTCTGCGTTTCTCTTGAATCACCTTTCATCTCGTCCAACTCGGCGTGCTCGAGCGAGTATCAGCAATGTCTCCATTCTCCCCGACGCGTGCCAGAATGCACCAGTTGATCCTCTTCTCTCGCGGAACACGAGCAGATTCAGTATTCGTTCAGAGATTTCACGAAGAATTTGGCAAAACGTTCAAGTTCAAACTTCTCTGCCAGCTTTCCATCCATTCAGAACCCCGTCCATTTTTTGTTTTTACCTTTTGTTTTGCTGTCATTACCTCTCACTTCGTACCAAGCGTAGATGTATTTTCTTCCTTACAAAAATGAAGAAGGTTTTTTGGTTGGTCCTTACAATTGTCAGTTCCGGCTGCATTTCCAATTAATCCCGTTCTAACCATAAATACGAAGTTAGACGCTTCTTTACTTTTGATATGGGGCAGGCAGTGTACTTATGGAAGGGACAATGGCTTACCTTGTCAGCCTATTCAAGGTTTTGTCTTTTCTCCCTTCACAGAAACCTTCAATAGCGGTTCTATGTATTTCTCGGACACATCCCTCCCTTTCAATTTTTTTAATTTTTTAGATTTTGTTGCAGGCTGGGAGGTGTACCATTACTATAATGCAGTTGATTATGAGATAGCAGTATATGTGATAAGGTATAGTAATTAGTGTCTGGGTGCGTGTGGCGCAGTCGGAGGATATGCCGGCTGTCGCGTGCACACGATTCCAAGTTCCTGGTTCGGATTTCTGCTGTAAATTGCTGCCAGACTTGTCTGGAAAGGATAGAGCTATGAATTGTACATCGGCTGGCTACCGCAAGTCAATGTATGGCCGAATGCGCATTCAAATCTCCTCCACGACGTCCCGTAGAAGTGGCGCATACCAAAAGGGATTGAATAACCCGTCCCTTATCATTAATCCTTTATTTATATTTAAGTTCGGGCAGATATCAGATCGAACATAGCGTCCATGCACTCCAGTGCTGCTGAAAATTTTGAGACTTAATGAAAACGTAAAAATAAAAATTAGTTAGTAAAAACATTTCTGTAGAACGAAGTTGTTCTACAGTCTAGCTCAACAGACCGGCGGCAGCGCAAGACCATATGAACATTCCTGGTGATACTGAGTGTTTATGAAAGTGTTTATGAAAGGTGCAGCGGCCCGGCGCCTTCATAATAAATGGTTGTGGTGCGGAACTGTGAGAGCGAAATGTAGAGATTCGCCCAAAAAGACCTCTGAGTTTTGAACTGAAGTCTATCGTCTGGCCACCGGAAGCAGTATACCCCAATTACGCATCCAAATTGCCTCCCCGATGCCCAGTAGAAGTAACTTGACCTTATGGAGACTGACCTTATGGAAACAGCCGAAAGGCTGGATTGTCACCATCGGATGGTCCTTCTCCATCCGAAGATGACCACTCAGCCTTTCGGCTGTTTCCATAAGGTCAGTCGGGTGCCTTACTCCCTATTCGTTTCATTCTCTCATTAATTTTTGAGACTCCTGTAGCTTGAAATGATCCTTGGACGAGTAATTTCTCAAACTCTCAACTACAAACAGACTTTTCCAGGCTCTAAAGAAGGCGGTTAAGCCGAAATGTAAGCCGAATAAAGCTTCGATAACAATCTTGGCTCAATAGCTTTACGACATCCTTCACTCCTGTTAAACGACATGCCAAGATTCAACGACAGTCGGACATGGAACATCCAATAGAAGTAGACTGCATGGCGCATCCCAATGCGAAATTGATTATATCGATTTATCTCTACCAGACTAGTTTATTTTCCTGACGCCTGGAGATTGAAAGGCTTCGTTGACCTGGGTCAAAACCGATACTAAATTCGTTCCCTAGTTCGGAAGAAATCCTCTTCTCCTAACGACTCAACATGATTTCACTTGTGTACAGTTTCATAACTGAATTTTTCCAGGACTCGTAGAAACAGCGTTTGCTTCGAAATGCCACTGAAGACTTTGAGACCTGTCCTTTATGTTCAGCATGATTATTCTATGCAGTAATTGCTGGGAATGTGCATACTGTAGCTCTTCAACAGCTTGCTATTGCGTCTAAGTGTTCAATGGTCGACTAGAGACCAGGCGGCTGTCAGATGCACATAAAAACTTGAAGCAGTCTGCTGAATAAATTCGTTCCACCTGACTGCATACCAGTTATGAAGGTGCTGCCCCCTAAAACCAGTACCTTTACTCTATTGATCTATGTGCAAGGTGCGGCAAAATTACCCGTTCACTGAAAATTCAGTGGCATTTTGAAATCAAACTTCGCAGCTCAATTCTAACTATCAAACGTAGCTACTACAAACATGGCAATTAAAAGCATGCTGACAGTTTTCGAAATGGTCGCCTTCAGTCTCCACACAGTCCTTCAGACGTTCGACAAAGGCTTCGCATGTGGCACGCAGGACGGCTCATCAATTTCGTCCCAGGATTTCAAAAGCGCTTCATTAAGAGAGTCCAGATTTGGGTGCCTGGTAGGGCAGGCTTTTTTCTCTGCGACGGCCCACACAGAATAATCCACCGGGTTAAGGTCCGGAGAACTGGAGGGCCATTCGTCGTGTGTGATGAAGTCAGGCAGCTGCTCGGCGCAGTAGTCCTGAACCACCTATGCTTTGTCTGGAGCAGAATCTTATTGAAGGCACCAGTAGGCTTCTCCGAAGTAGAAATCGGCCTACGGCTTGAGAACCTTTCCAGGATATTCATGCAAACCGCTGCGTTGATTTTCACGCCAGCTTCGACGAAAACCGTTGGAGTTGTTCCTGAAGATGTGACTCCTCCCCAAACCATAATAGATTGAGGTTCATTCGCTCTTTGCTGAAGTCGTCCGTTTCGCCTCTCATTTTGGGAGTTAAAGGCTGGATTCAACGTGAAAATCTTTTGATCGCTAAAGACGACGTCTCGAGCACCTGCCACCGTGAATCGTTGCAGCAACCTTTCGCATCTTTCCAATCTGCTCTTCTTCATAGTGTCCGTCAGGAGTTAGCATTTCTGCAGACGATAAGGGAACTTCTTAAGCTTTCCCCTGACTATCCTTCTTATTGACCTTTCGCTTATTCCTAGTCTTTTGCCAACTGGCGCATCGAGCTCTTGGAGTTTCTCGTATTTTTTCTCTCACAAGTTTTACATCTTTCCGGTTGGTGTGCTATTACTACAATACAGTAGATTATGAGATAGTAGTAAATCTAATGAAGTATATAAATCAGTGTCTGGGTGTATGTAGCGCAGTCGGACGACATGCCGTCTGTCGTGTGCATCCGATACCAGGTTCTTGGTTCAAATTTCCCGCCCAGGCCAACCAAGCCTTCCATCCATCCGGGGTCAGTAAATTGCTGCTGAAAAGGCCTGTCTGGAAAGGATAGAGCGCTGATTTATCCATCGGCTGGCTACCCCAAGTCATTGTATGGCCAAATATGTACGCATTCAACTCCACTACATCCCGTAAAAGTGGAATGCGTGGCGCATCCCAAAAGTGTGATCCACACCGTCCTTTTTCCTTATTTTATTATTTAATTTTGTTTCATTTTTCATATGTAAATGTGTTTATATATTTTTTCTATTGTAGTATATTAAATTATTAAGTCCACTTTAGCCGCTTCCGGAATTTACGCTCCATAGATCTATCCCTGTGAAAGCAGTGCCACCTCAGAAAATGCGTGGAATTCAAGAAATGCACCAAGAACCGTGACCAATTAGCTATGATTGCTTTTGATGGAGAGGAATTTAAACTGCTAAGGTCTCTCTCACTCGTTATTCTTTCACTTTGACGTCGCTTTTTTAGTTAATGAACGACCTTTGCGAAATGGGGTTAGTTCTCGTATTGCTCTAGTCTCTTGTCTTCGATGACTACGTACAATTTCATTAAGCCTTATGTTGGACTATACGTTTTCTATTATCTATTTGAATCTTGTATCTTGCATCAGCTTTCCAATTCGGAAATAATTCCTAAAAGAGGGGTGTGTTATGTATACTGTAGACTCACTCATTCGTGTGGCGCTTCACGCATCAGCAGACATGCTGGCCGCACAAAAATCTTCTGAAAATTATTCCATGACAATCAAATAGCTGTGCTTGATAATGAGCCGTTGCTCAGACGCTGAATGCAGAAGAGAGAACACTTCTGTTTCCAATAGGAGCAGCTTAGAGGAGGCTACATGCTTTAAGATGCACGATTAGCCGTGCTTCATTCTAGGCTGCATTCCAGAACTTCTTTGTTTGATTCTCGAATCCAGTGCCTCATCAACAAATCTTAAATTCGAACTTCTTACCATTATAGCAATTGCCATACATTGCTTTCCTGTGTCTTTCACGAGCTCCTCTTACTATAACATGCTCTTTCACTTCTGAAGCGATCTTTAGTAACGAGACAGTCGTCGTCCCGGAATTCTTCACAGCCGTCTGTTTTTGTTGCTTGGAATCTTTTCAATATTGGATCCGAAGCCAATTCGTCGATTTCGAATCCGCCATTTTTTCAAAGCCGGTTGTAAAATTTTTGCGAATAATGGCATTTTTGAAAACCATCGAATCTTGGAATGATTCCGGTAAGAGTAGTATTAACAAGAATGTTTTTAGGATAACTCAAATAACTGTTTCATCTCCGGATCTCATTTCGGATATGGCCCGACTCCGAATTCGAAATCTGAATATGATAGGACGCCAAGTTTCTGACCAAAATCAGTTCCCTGAATTATCCAAAAATCCGATTTCTTCAAAATCATCCCTATCTGAGTCGCCTTCAGATCCGGGCTTTTCAAAAATTCTACGGTTGGTAAAATCCTTTCAACCCAAAAATCTTTCAATAAATAAATAAATAAATAAATAAATAAATAAATAAATAAATAAATCAGAGTTTGGAAAACTGACGGTTACGAATTATCCGAATCGACATCGGATCCAACGTCCAGAATCTACTACTTGGAATCACATTTTTAGAGTCATGCACATCCTTGTCCAGGTGACCAATACAGTGGTTTTTCTACGTTTCATCTGCTGTCCTGCCCTCGAATTTTGAACTAAGTGTGTGACTGAACTGTTATTAATGGCGTAGTCTTGTCTTCAAGGGGCGCGTGGAGCGCAGTCGGAGGAGGCGCCGGCTGTTGCCTGCACCCGATACCAGGTTCCTGGTTCGAATTTCTCGCCCAGGCCAACCAAGCCTTACATCGATGCGGAGTCGGTGAATTGGTACCAGAGTGTCTGGGAAGGATAAAGCGCTGACTTGCTTATCGGCTGGCCACCGCAAGTCATTGTTTGGCCAAATACGCATTCAGCTCGCCTCCACGACATCCCGTGGAAGTAGAATGCGTGGCGCATCCCAAAGGGGATTGAATAACGCCTCCTTTATCCTTTTTTATCCTTGCCTTTAGTCGGAATAAATCTGCTGCGCATCTTGGCGAACACATTGAATCAGCCTCGTATTAACAGAATCGACAATGCCAAGAATCATGGAAAGTCGATTCTGGAGAATATTAACAATGCAGAATAAGCTTACCGCGTTGAATTGAGTTTAGTCTTTTTGTCGGAGCTGGCATCAGTTGCACCAGTTACAGTTTATGTTTGAGTCGTCGCGGGGCAGAACAAAATGTAAGCAAACGATGTCAACTAGGCAGTGGAGAATCCGTACTGAACTAACACCTGAATATGCGGCCCTAAGGTCGGTTTGTTTTTCACAGTAGATGTCTTTAGAAATTTAAGTACCTGTATGCCGCGCGCTTCTTGCAAGGAATAGTTCAGGGGTCGGATTCATCAACGACTTACATAACATTAACAGAGAATTCACAGCGGAAATCTCAGATAACGCGGCTAATTGCTCACCGTATCGCTTGATAGTCGCGCTATCAGGGATTTCTGCTGTAATCTTCTCTGTTAAATTGCTGTGTGTCGTTGATGAATTGGGTCCCAGAAGTTGGACGTGGTCATCCACTTTCTCGAGAACGGTCCCAGCTGTTCCTCTCTCACACCACTTGTTTACCGCGTTGCTCATGTTCGCTTCCAAGTCCGTCTTGTGGTTAGCTGCTACCATGTTGAACTCGTTTGCCACTGTTCTACGGCGCACGGAAGCGCAGTCGGAAGAAGCGCCAGCTTACACTACGAACCGATGTTCTTACCCAAATGTAGTTGGGACCCCGACCAAGACCACCAAGCCTTCCTTCGGCAGAAAGCCGCGTGGGACACGCGCGCGCTATGAACCATCGGTGGCTCATAATGTCCCTCGCAGGCCACTTTTTTGTTTTGCGTACTTTTTCCTATCAAACTATGAACAGAGGGGTTATTTGGGGTGCTGATCACAAATCTGATATCCGTTTATGAAATTTCGGTCGATTACAACAGGTTACGGTAGGTACGAGTGACTAAGGCTGCCGAGGTCATGATCAGGGGTGCACACAAAATTTTGTGCGTTAAATATTTTTAACGAAATTTTTTAACGGAAAATTTTCGTTAAATTTTCGGTAAATCGTTAAATTTCGTTAAAAAACACAATTAGCAATAAACCATTATTTCAAGTGAAAAAAAATTAAGGGAAAACCTATGGGTTTCAACTTCAAGAGGTCAGCAGCTAAGTTCAAGGAATGTAGTGCAACAGTGCAATTAAAATAAACAATTCAACATAGAAAAATAAACAAGCCTTCAACAACAATTTATCTATAGAGCTTGAAATAAAAACAGGAATTATCACTGAAGATGATCACCGACAACGCATCTTAAAATGTGAGATCAGGCAGAATCCGGATCCCTTGTGTGGCTCTTCTACGAGCATGTACATACAATCTCGGGGCGGGCCCCAGCCCATTAGGTACAGAAAGAACTAATAAAAAATGCAATTGAAAGCCTATCAGTGGGATGTTAACACGTTGTCGAACGCACGATTTTCGAGCGCCTGGAGCGCGGCACCAATCCATTGCAACGTCGGGACGGTGACACGACATCATGTCACAAGGTCCCACGCTGCCGCAAGGTGTGCACGTCGTCAATGTTGTTAACGTTCAGAAAAAGTAGCTCTCCAAATTTTTGTTGTTGGCGTTTTTCAAAATTCATTTAAAATACGTCCAACGACGGAAAACGTCGTCTCCGCCTCAACTGTTCCAGGTGGCGAGCAAAAGAATTCTGGGATAAGCAAGGCCAGGTGAGGATAGGCATATCTTACGAGGAAATTAGATAAGCATCTTTGTGGATTCGTTGCCGTGCTTGTGGGTTCGAAGAGGAAATTTCTAGCTCCAAAATGCATTAGAGGATACGGATGAAGAACAGCGTTATTCAGCCTATTTTGGGAAGCGCCACGCATTCCGTTTTTATGTGATATCGTGGAGGCAATTTGAATGCGTGTTTGGTCGTACACATGCCTTGCGGTGGCCAGCCGATGAAGAATTCAGCGCTTTTATCCTTCCCAGACAAGTATGGTGCCAATTCTACCAATTCTCCGACATCGGAGGGATTTAGGGCTTGGTTGGCTCGAGGGGAAAATCCGAACCCTGAAAATGGTATCAGGTACACGCGACAGCAAGCACCTCTTCCCATTGCGCTGCACGCGCCCACAAAATGTATGTTCCCAAAAATTCAAGACAAATCCATGGAAACATAAAAATATTCTTGCCGATTTCATTAGTTTTTTTTTCAGGAATTCAGGAGTCCTATTCGGGAGGATGAGACCTGCAAAATTAGTGAAGATTGAGGGCAAATGTGAGACACTCACTGAGAAAAACGTCCGTTAAAAATTCCGTTAAATTTCTAAAAATTTCCGTTAAGTCGTTAAGCCAGATTTTAACGAAAAATGCCGTTAATTCGTTAAATTCGTTAAATCGTTTACCGTTAAATGTGCAACCCTGGTCATGATCACCGTTTTCCCCCAAACGTCGCCCAGAGCGGTTATTTGGGGTGCTGATCACGAATCTGACATCCGTTTTTGGCACTACGGTGGAGTACGGTAAGTACGGGTAATCGCCGACAGCCTTAGTCACCCGTACCTATCATAACTTACCCTAGTTTACCGTAATACCAAAAACGGATGTCGGGTTCGTGATCAGCACCCCAAATAATAATATAATATATCCTGTATAGGGCTTAGAGGTGACACTACTAAGATCCTACTAAAGATACTACTAAAATGGCTTCTTCCACCCAAAACAACTCCATTCTCTTATTTAATTATGATTTTAAAAATTCTATTATTTACACCTTAATTTACTTCCGTGAATTTTACATTTTTTATGTTTTATATATTTTACACTATGAGAAAATCTGACTAAATTAAAAGGAAAATAATCGGTTTTATTATATTGCTTAGTGAAAATGCAATCGTTCACTATCTTAATGGTAAGGTCTAGAAAATCAACTCATTGCCTGGGTCAAATATGCATATGGCCTCCGCGAGATCTCAAAGATGAAGAACGCACGTTCCATCTCAAATATGTAGGGATTGATTCACGCAGACTATCATCCTTTATATTTTATTATTGTCTTCGCAAAGGCCGACTGCTGTGTCCAGGGCTTCGATCTTTTCCCGTCAGTTATCTGATAACCCTGTCGATATGTTCTCTTCCATTTGCGATTATTTCACAAGCAGAAACTCCAATGGAAGATTGTTGTGTAAGACAATGGGCATAACAAGGAGTGTCACTTACTGGCCGTAGATGAGCATCTGGTTCTGTTCTGAAGTGGCTGTCTAGCTCATTTTGCAGAGATTAGCGAAGTTCGGTGGGCAAGGCAACATAAGACCAGAAATTTTAAAGCTCTGACTTCAGTAGTGTAACTGGTGCCTGTAATCTCTGAGGCGTATGGATACTATCTGGGGCCAGATTCATCAACGAATAACCCACGAGTATAGCTGTGCGCACGATGAAGCCTGCGTCTCTGACTCTTACCTTATCTCTACCTGACATTTTATCTCCTACCCTTATACCCCACATACCCATGGGTTTAATTGTTGATGAATCGCCCCGGGTTACAGCAAGGCTTAAACCCATGTAAATGCCCATTCTAAAAGTATCCTTCGTGGTTATGCACATGGCTACGGTCATTTTATCAACTACGAACCATTTTGGCTGGTTTCTATAACTTCGTATTTGTTGGCCTTCTGGTTATCAGAATTCATCGCTTTCTTCAGACCATCTTTTGAGTGGAGTAACAAATTGCAAGCATTTTCAGGTAAGCGCCAAGAAGGACTCTGTCATGCGAGCAGAGCAACAGCTATCAGCGATCAAGGTATGTTGACTCGATGACTATTTTGGTTCACTTTTTTGTGTTCTTCCAACGCTGCACTCTTGCAGTAACTGATTTGTTCGGACAGCTGTTAATTGGAACCTGTTTCCCATGTTCTGTCTCGTCTAATGCAAATTGCGATATGACTGAATAGGGCTGATTCATATATTGGTTGAGTGTTTTCTACAGGGTGTGGCGCTTAAATTCGGACAAATTTAGATTTAAATTTCCCGCCATACCGTAACTCCGCAAGAGGTCGTGATTTGAGTCCTTGGAAGCCAAGCCTCTAGTAAACAGTCATAACCTCAGAATGGCCCGGTTGTTGCGTACAAGTGCGGGGTACAGCCGAGGAGCCGCGATCATCGGAAGTATTCTCGCTGAGCGTTCGCCAGCTGAAACAATTAGATTCTTCGGGCACCCGACACCAACGGCTAACGATGGTTTGGCTAGTTTCATGCTTCTGAGGACTCCGAGAAAGGTTTAGAAAACCTGGCGAGGGAAACCAATTCGCGAGAGCGCATGCCAACAACTACGGCAGTCGTGGAAAGGGTTCAGATTCCGATTTTATAGGACCATGAGCAGTCGTTGATGAAATTGGCGTGTTGGGTGTCAGCGAGCGATGAATGGTGATTGTAGCCTCAAAGAGGCTATATGTCTTCGAGCAGGATGGCACATCGGCTCACACTAGCCATTTAGTCCAAGACTGACTGTCCGATGACTTAGGTATTAGGTTGTTGAAAAAGTCTTGTATTTTTTTTTCAAAATTTTATCGCTTCTTTTGTGAGCGACTTCAATCTTCGAAGTAGCTACCGTTTACATCTACAACCTTCTGCTATCTGCTGGGGAGATCACGAAATCCTTCATTCCAGAATGAAGTCAGCTGTGACTCAAAGAAGTGCTCCACCTCAGATTCCAGTTCGGTTTGGTCGCTGAAGCACCTATCCCTTAGTTGTTGCTTGAGAGCTCGAAAGAGGTAGTAGTCCGTTGGCGCAAGACCGTGCGAATACGGTTGGTGGGAAAGCACCTCCCAACGAAGCTCCTGCAACTTCTGGGGAGACAACCATACAACGTGGGGGGGAGGGGGGCGAGCATTGTCGTGAAGACAGTAAACATCCCTCCGCCCTCGTGGTTTGCGAGACAAGATCTCGCTCAGCTTTTACAGCTGTGTAGCGTAGATGTTTGCGGTTACTGCGGTGCCCTCAGAAGCAAATTGCCACGTATGCAGAATATTCCAGAATGTTTGTACTACAAGTACGTGGCACCAAACAGTCCTTGGAAGTTCCTGTTAATTTTTGAAAAATTTTCAAAATTTTTGGTGCAAGACTTTTCCACCAACCTAATATTTTTGAGAACAAATTTGTTCAAAAAGTTTAGTTCGTCCGGATTTGAACGCTGCGCCCTGTAAAATACGTGATGCATCTCAAAAGACATTAATTAACGGTGCTTTTATTTTTAATTATTTTTCCCTATGCTCGGTATTCACCGGCGGTAGCTCTGAAAACTGGTCAGCTTGAATGTGTTCTCCTCTTTGTTTCGGACGACCGCATACTTTGCGACGACGTTGTCACCCTGAAAACATGACCTGTCCGTCTTCATCTGTTTTCTCGTTGATGTGGGATGAGAACTTGTTGGTAGAAATAGGTTTTTTTTATTACACCTCCTCTTAGATACTCCACACGCTTTGCGTTTCTGTGCAATAGAAGGCACCCGTCTTTGTTTTTGTAGGCGTCTCCACGTGTTCTCTACCCACACGAACAAAAACCTGGAAGTATTGTGAACACCTTCGATGATTTTGCTGCGCTTCGTTAGCCCTAGTTTATACTTGCGGCACCATGATCGCCATAGATATCGATTTTTCGCGCCGCCCGGTCGATATCTATACTATTAAACAAGAAATTAAGTAATAAAAATAACATTGATGTTATACAGGGCGTCTCATAAAAATGTGTGCACTGTTTGAAAGGTGACAACGTAGCTCAGGAAAGGTAGTGAAAAAGCAAAATAGAAACTTCCTCACATATGAGTGCTATGGACTGTGCCATGCATTCGCCTGAATTCCTGCATTTTGCACTCGATTGGTTGTGTTTCACTTGAATACTTGTTGTAATTTCTCCTTGAAAAGACCGTATTGATTCATTTGTGCTTTTTTTAAAGTTTAAAACTTAAGAACGCACTGCAGCTTACGAAGAATGAGGGGAATCCTAAAAAAATGCACGTACTGTTTGAAAGGTTCTAACATTGCTGCTAGTGAAGCTTTTGAAGACGTTTGAGACTCGTATGAAAGCACAAGGTAACGAGATTTCTGCGACGTACAAATAGTCAAGATTGCGCGATCCCCCTTCTGAAACCTTGCATTTCATACTCGATTGATTGTGCATGGGCTGAATGCTTGTTGCAATCTTGCTACTACATGGCTACTTCGGTACCACTTGTCACTTGCATCACCTTTCGTCCCGTTGATCATCGAGTTGTCCTGGCAGGCGCCAGCAGCGTCTCCATTCGTCCCTGTAGCGTGCCAAAGCGCTCCAGTGGATCATCCTCGCTCGAGGGACACGTAGAGCGTCATAGCGTTCGTTAATTATGGACGAAACTGTATTCGCCTGTATTCTTGCCTTCGATAGCATTGTAAAAACTTAAACGTCGTAATATGAAAAAAGAGGACCAGCCATTTAGGGTAAGTCGGTCTCATAGTTGCAAGTTCATGCGTCATATCTTTTTATTTAATTCCAATCTCTTTGCTTGGAGATTCTTGTACAGGGTGTCTCAAAAAAATGTATACACTGTTTCAAAGGTGATAACTTTGCTCACTGTAAAGGTACTAAAGATGTTAAAAACTTATATGAAAGAATAGAAAAATGGAAATTTTCTGACACATGAACGGCATGGAATGCGCCATGCACTCGTATGAAATTTAGCATTTTACACTCGATTGATTGTGTTTCGCTTGAATACTTATTGCAATTTCTTAACAAAGTGGCCCTTTCGATTTATTTGTGATTTTTTCATGGTTTAAAGCTTAAGAGCACATCATGGTTTGCGAGAGATGCAGGGTGTCCTAAAAAATGTAGGTACTATTTGAAAGGTTCTAACAATGCTTTTAGCGAAGCTTTTGTAATTATTTGAGACAATTATGAAAGCACAGCGTAACGAGATTTTTGCGGCGTACAAACAGTCAAGATTGCGCCATGCCTCTGTCTGAAACCTTGCATTTCAGACTCGATTGGTTGTGCATGGGCTGAATGCTTGTTACTATCTTGTTGCTACTTGGCCAGATTAACCTGTGCTGTGCTTCTTTTAACGTTTTACGTCACCCAGTAGCCGCATTTGTGCCGAATAACCTCTCCATTCAGGTTGAATGTTGCTTTATCAGCCCACAGAATCCGTCTTATAAAATGGGGCTTCTGCTCCCATTTAAATTGTATAACCAATAAAATCGCATTTTACGTGGCTATGGCGTAGTTTTCAAATTCGAAACGTTAAAAGGAGCACAGCACAGGTTAATCTGGCCAAGTGGCAACAAGATTGTAGCAAGCGTTAAGCCTGTGCAAATCAATCGACTCTGAAATCCAAGGTTTCAGGCGGGGGTATGGCTCAATCTTAACTACCTGCACGCTACAAAAATCTTGTTGCTCTGTGCCTTCATATGAATCGCAAAGTTCTTCAAAAGCTTCATTAGCAACAATGTTAGAACCTCTGAAGGAATGCCTGCATTTTGGGGATAACCTGCATTTTTCGTAAGTCGTAGTGTTTTTTAAGATTTTAAATTTGGAAAGAACCACAAATAATTCGAAATGGCCACTTTGTGAAGGAATTATAGCAAGTATTCAAGCGAAACACAATCAATCGAGTGTAAAATGGAAAATTTCAGACGAGTGCATGGCGCATTCCACATCGCTCACACGTCAGAAAAATTCCATTTTTTAGCCTTTGGTATGAGCCCTCAACTTCTTCGGCACCTCTACATTGAGCAAGGCTATCGTCTTTCAAACAGTGTATACATTTTTTGAGGCAGCCTGTATAAGGAATTTGTTACTTTATTCACCGGTTCAGGAAACCCTACTAGAGAAGTGATTTTTCTGCGAGAACTTCTGATTCTAGACAGTCGCCATACTTGTTTTCTCGTTTGCGCGCTGTTCTAGTCCCACCCACTCCTCAACCGCTCGTCTGTCTGATGAAGCGCTCCTGTTACATAGTGACTGCTGTTAGCCATACTTCAGTAAATCTTTGGTTAAGCCACGTTTCTGCACCTTATGTCCGTTAGCCTACCAACGTATACAGAACATTTCAGCGTTCACCTTCGCAAAGTATCGCTTCGACTTCGGGCGAAGAGGACAGCGACAGCTCACAGGTGGGCAGTTTATCGTTTCGATAACGTAGTTCTAGTAATCGAAAATAAGATTTTCCGCCCGGAACATGTCGCCGTGTGCATGTGCAGGCCCAGTAAATCTCCTCTGTGCCCTTTGTACCAGTTTCTGCCGCCGCACATTCCACCGCATTCCGCTTATTACAGCAAAATCAATGCAGTAATTGGACGAGTACCGTCGACACTGTTACTGTTTACACTCGTACTTCTCGCCGGTGGTTCTATCTGCGAAAAATTTCAGTAATGTGCGGCTCGGCCTTGCGGTGAACGTTTTCCTTAAAGGCAATTTAGGACATCCCGATGAGCGGCAGCTGCATGGCGTATCCTGATTTATTTCATGAATTCTTCCCTCAAGGTCAGGAAAAAACACACAAGAAAGTTCTGGCTCTTTACGATTCACTGCTCATTATGAGCACGATTTTTCCTTAAACCATCGAGATGTGCATGTTATCCTTCAGTACGCGTCATGCTCTCAACTTTCGCGATTTTTCCTGAAGCTTGGTGGCAGGTGCTAGCTACTGCCTCACACATATGTAACGCTTTTTACCGTACTGTTGTATTGCTGCCATAAACCGTTCATTGTCGATTTTCTTCGCTTCCTTTCTTTGTAAGGCAACTTTGCTCCAACCGAGCCAAACCTTGTAGCAAAATCCGTGGTATTCTAATAAGCATAAGCGCTATATGAATCGCCTACCACTGCTGCGAGTAAAGATTTTGCGGATGTTAAGGGCTCACATGAAGGTTTAGTGCGCTATCAAGTGCTAAACGTTAAAAAGAAGCACAGCGCAGGGTAATGTGGTTAATTAATATTACAGAGGGGTGAACCAAAATAACGTGGACAAGATTTTTTCGTCATAATTATAAAACAAGCTACAATTCGAGAAAACGTCAACTAAATTTCAACAATGCAGACAATAGGGTACGTCATGTTCAAGTGGTTTCGTAGTGGTCTCCATTGGAGCGGATGCAGAGGGCCAAAGGTTTCGCGAATTTTTCGACGATGGGCCACAGGTCTGGCTGGGGAGGGGGACGTTCTGCCTGAAAGCGGCGCGGGCAAGGGCGCGGGACAGTGTCTGCGGAGACAATTAGCGTCGACTCGCACAGTGACAACCGCCGCTTCGCGCTCAGCCAGACAGCCCTCGCCGCGGAGGCGATGCTGACCCTGCCACCTACAGGCTCCTGTAGTTGGCTGGGTCAGCATCGCCTCTGCGGCGAGGGCTCCCTGGCTGAGTGCGAAGCGGCGGGTGTTACTGCGCGAGTCGACGCTAATTGTCTCCGCAGGCACTGTCCCGCGCCTTTGCCCGCGCCGCTTTCAGGCAGAACGTCCCTCACCCGTCTGGCTGGGAACAGATTCTGTTCAGGGATGAGAAGCTGTTCACCTTGGAGCAGGCGCAGAATCGCCAAAATGGTAGGATGTGGTCTACAGAGGCTCCAAGCACCTCTGCTACCGTCCAAAACCCACAATCTGTCATGGTTCGGGGCGGAATCTGCGCCAGCAGCAAGACCCCTGGTTTTCGTGGATAAAGGAGTGAAAATTGACGAAGATGAGTACCAGCGAACATTCTTGAGTCCGTAGGTCTTCCTTGTGCCCACTAGCACTTCGGTGATGCCCATTGGACGTTCCAACAGGACTCTGCACCCTCACATAGTGCGAAGAGTGCGCTGAAGTGGTGCAAGGTCAATTTCCCCGACTTCATCCGCCTTCGGAATGGCCGCCGTATTCTCCGGATTTGAATCCGACGGACTACAGTGTGTGGGCATTTTAGAGGCTAGGGTCGGCATCAAATACCACCGCAGTCTCGAGTCCCTGAAGGAACCCTTGCGCCAGGAGTGGGAACGGTTGTCTCCTGATGACCTGCGGCCCATCGTCGAAAAATTCGCGAAGCGTTTGGCCCTCTGCATCTGCTCCAAGGGAGGCCACTTCGAAACCTCTTGAACATGATGTGCCCTAATGTGTATATTGTTGTAATTTAGTCGTCGTTTTCTCGAATTGTTGGTTGTTTTATAATTATGACAAAAAAATCTTGTCCACGTTTCAAATCAGTTTCTTTAAGCCTCAAGTGGCTGGTATCGAGGTTGCAAGCTGTCCTAACGATGTTTTGTTGCGATCATAACTTCTAGCGCCAGGCGGGACTCGAACCCGCACCTCCCTCTGCCCGGGCGGGAATGCTCTACGCCTTTACACCACCGGCGCCGTTTGATCGGACGCAACATCTACACCTCATGGGACCGATCAGCATCCACCCGTATCGATACCACCCCCTTGAGGCTTAAAGAAACTGATTTGAGTTGTTTCTAACAAGAACATCAGCTTAACTGGATCGGTGCTGATATCAGCGGCCAGCTCATCCCGGATACGGGTGGATGCTGATCGGTCCCACGAGGTGTGGATGTTGCGTTCGATCAAACGGCTCCAGTGGTGTAAAGGCGTAGAGCATTCCTGCCCGGTCAGAGGGAGGTGCGGATTCGAGTCCCGCCTGGCGCTAGAAGTTCTGATCGCAACAAAACATCGTTGTGACAGCTTGTCCACGTTGTTTTGGTTCACCCTGTATGACTGTGACGAGAGTTCGGCCCATGCAAACCAATCGAGTCTGAAATGTATTTTTTCAGACGAGTGTATGGCGCAATCATGACCATTCGTACATCACAGGTTTTTCGTTATTCTTTGCTTCTTCTCACGAGTCTTATAGGCCTTCTAAAGCTTGACAAGCAGCACCTGCATTTTTAGGGTGCCCAGCATTTTATCGCATCCTGTAGTGTGGTTTCAAGCTTTCAACTTTAAAAGAAGCACAAATCTATGCAGCCACATTTTGGAGAAATCATGACAAGTGTTAAAGCGAAACGCAATCAGTCGAGTGAAAAATCGAAGAATTCAAACGAGCGCGTGGCCCTTTTCCTACCGTTCATATGCCGGAAAATTTCCATCTTCTTTCGCTTTTATAAGAGCTCTAAACGTCTTCTGTAGCGTCAGCATATATACTGTCAGCAAAGCTATAATCCCTCAAACAGTGCCTACATTGTTTTAACACATTTGCTTAATCCTGGAGCGGCTGTTAGAGAGGATACATATTGTGCGCCGGTGGTGTAAGGCGAACATCGCTGCCCGGAAAGCAGAAGATGCAGGTTCGAGTGCCGCCTGGCGCAAGAGTTTTGATCGCAACAAAACATACTGTAACAACAAGTGCCTACATTGTTTAGGACACCTTGTACTATATTTTCACTACGTTTTAGCAGTAAGTCGAATTTGGTCGCGCTTTCACCTGCGAGTCGTCGTGCTGTGCAGGGCAGCCCCGTTGCACATCCTATTTTGCTAATTTTCCTGAAGTGACTAAGCTGTAAAAATCGCCATTATCGGCGCTGGTTTAGTCTAAAAGAGAAGCTTGTTGCCTTCGACGTCTTTGAAAATAGGTCGCCTACTTCTTCTGTTGAAAACAGGCTTTCCGTAGGGCTGAATGTCGTCGTTGCAATTCACACCTTCAACAGGGAATAGCAGCCTAATCCTAAGATTTCTTCCTTTAATAGCGGCTGAGTGTAATGACATACGAAGAAGAATAAAATTGATCTGAAGCCACGCTGTCACATTGCGGATGTCTCAAACTCTCCATCGACTTTCGCTAAACAGCAGCAGCTTTCCAGATTCTTTCCGTGCAGGACCAAGTGGTCATGTACAACGGTGGAGGCAGTACAGCAGGTGCTGCTGCTGACAATCGCACGTCGCTCATCAACAAGCTTGAACGAGAGCTCACCGACGCACAGCTTTGTGTGGGTTTTTAAAATGTCTCTATTGAATTCATTTATACTGTTTTCCCGTTGAATTAGACACTTTTCAAATCAAATTGGACACTCTTCTAAGCTAGCCTAGACTTTCTAAATCAAAGCGAACTCTTCCAAATCAAAATAAGCTTCTACTACAGTAAACTAGAGACTCCCCAAAAATTTTGGAATAATTTTTGGATGTTGGAATTCACTTGAAAATTGTAGTATAGCTTTCTTTGAAATTTTAGTTTACTTCTCAATAAGAAAACACATATTTAAATTTTATATAAAAATTTTATTTTTTTGAAGAAAAACAAAGATTTAAAATTTGTTTCGAAGAGCAGGCAGGCGGCCGCTTTATATTTTTAAACAGAGATTGCGCCATGCCCTTGACCGAAACGCTGCGATTTTTATTCGATTGACAGCAAAATTTCTGTTTGCATGCAGTTTCACACCTGCAGGCGGTGCAACATAAACAATTGTGAAAACACACATGCCCTATCTTTCATACTGCATATAAGCAGTATTTACACTGTCAATCAAACAAGCGTTGCATTGAACCTTTTGAGTGCATGGCGCGATAATGAATGCTGCCTTGCTGCGCTTTAACGTAAAATTTAAACCATTATTTTTTTGTCGAAAAGTAAAAATTTTATAAAATTGTTCCACTCATTTGGGCAGCTGAAGTAAAAAAATCTCAATAAAAGTTATTCTAAGTTTTCCATGGACAAAGAATTATTCTAACCATCTTGGAAAGTCTTCAGTTTAACCTGCCTGAAGATCATTTCGATTTGCAAGACGTTCAATTTGATTTCAAAATTTATAAGCTAGCTTAAAAGAGTGTCCAGTTTGATTTTAAAAGTGTCCAATTTAATTTTAAAAGTGTTCAAATTGACGCGGAAATGGTATATTTGATGAAAGTCAGTTCATTGACTGCGCCACAGATTGGCTTTGGACTAGTGTTGAATTCTCTCTTTATAGAAAAAAAAGAACTGCTGGTTGAAAATAGGGACCAGATTCATCAACCGTTTACTGCCTTCTAACGGTGAAAATACCGCCGAACGAATGAATGCTGATGAATGTCAATATTAGTGTTAGGGAATTTTGGCGGCGTTTTCACCGTAAGCGGTTGATGAATCTGGCCCCGGGTTACCAATGAACTGTGTAAGTTTTCCAGCAACTTTTCATTCCAAGATGAACATTAGATAGTGCTGAAGATCTGCCTTGAACTTCTACATTTTTTGTAAATAAGCTTGAATTCATTACTTCATAGAAGAATTGATTGTTGTCGACTGAGTTCTGGTGGTTGGAAGGACTATGTAGATTTTTCCTAGCTTTCCACCTTTTGCTTGTTGGGCTAACTTGTGATAAGAATTAACTCAAGATCAGTGATCTCAAGCTTCAGCGTTGGCGGAAAATTCGGTTTGTGTTTTTTATTTGTTTAGAACAGGATCGATTACTGATTAAGTGTAGGCGGTTAGGGAACGGTGTGTATGTTATTGAAAAGACTTTCACTCGGAAATTAATTTAGAAGACTTGACAAAAACCAGAACAAAAAGCAAAAATATTTATACAGAACTAAAGTTAGCAGAATACTGATATAAAATACGCAACAAAAATTTAGAAATATCAGTAGGAGTTTTAAATTAAAACAAGGTATTCACCTGCTAATCACTCATTGGCAAGCGAAAAAGAAGATGTTAACGTACATATTACAGTAAGATTCGTCTGAAAAGAAGTGCCGAAACGAACCAGTTAATTTCTTTCGACCCTTCTTGATTTAAATTTAGGTCTATTAGAAAGAATAAAGATAGAGGACGGCGTTACTCAATTCCTTTTTGGGATTCGCCACGCATTCTACTTCTACGGGGTGTCGTGGAGGCGATATGAATGCGTACTTGGCCATACAATGACTTGCGGTGGCCAGCCGATGAACAAGTCAGCGCTTTATCCTTCCCAGACAAGTCTGCTACCAATTCACCGACCCGAAGGGATGGAATGCTTAGTTGGCCTGGGCGGGAAATCCGAACCAGGAACCTGGTATCGGGTGCAGGCGACAGTTGGCGCCTCCTCCGACTGCGCTACACGCGCCCTCTTAGAAATGCGAACGAATCGACTCGTTGAGGTAATCCTTTTGGCACAGATAGGATCGAAGGGGTTGTTACCTAGTACTCAGTGGGTATTCGCCTTGGTTAGAAAGCCTATATGTCTCTAATTACATTAGAAATGACCTAGCTTT
>OX377204.1:5343265-5569169 GCA_947396885.1 Heligmosomoides polygyrus polygyrus
CATAAAGGCGGTTTCGAATTAGCTGTTGCTTCAGATTACTGGGTGGAAGATCCACAACAGTAACTGAGCTGTCCAACCCCGATCTCCTCAGACACTTCCGAATGGAAGTGCTCACTTCATCGGAGATAAACGGCACTAAAAATGGAATTTTAGAAGATGGTCCAGCGCCGTTTTCTGATATCCTTCCCGCCCTGAATTTCCGCGGAGGTTTTTGGAGAGCATAGCCATTTTGCATAGCTATCTCCTGGGCCATTTTGAGGGATTCCCTGCGCTCATTTTCTCCTGTGCAGACGCTAGCTGCCGTGCGAAACATGCTTCTTACGACTGCCTTCTTTGTCTGGCTGGGGTGGGCCGACTGACTGTGGACTATGATGTTTTTATTACTTGGTTTGCGGTAGCTCAGTTACTGTTGTGGATCTTCCACCCAGTAATCTGAAGCAACAGCTAATTCGAAACCGCCTTTATGATCGTTTCTGCGGCACGCCTAATTGTGTGGTCTGCTCAGGTGGTAAGGAAGGTGACTGCACCGTATCTGGTGTGGTTTATCTGATTTCATGCCAATCCTGCGGAGCAGAATACATCGGGGAAACTGGACGTCCTCTCCATGTGAGGATCAAGGAGCATCTCGACGGGAAGGAAAAGCTCAGAGCCTCGACTGCTCTAGGCTATCATAGGCTTCATTGCCATGAAGGGGAGGATTTTGAGGTCAAGGTGGAGATCCTGGGGCACGAGGTTCAAACATCCGCGCGCAGAACCCTTGAGGCATTCTGGATATACTCCAGAGACCCCAAGGTCAACCGGAAGGGGGAGTGCCTATATATAACGCGAGAACTCAAGCCCTACCTCAGACTCGCATTTTGAACTGGGGTAGCTGCTGTCCCACACCCCTCGTCTGTCCTGCGCTGCTTCCATTGGTCCCTCGGTGGACTACAATCAGGTACGGCACTCGAACTCTCTCTCTATTGGTCCCATCTACTAAATGTGGCACTGAACTTAGTAGGGTTGAGTAGACATTTGGTGGGATAACTTCTTATTGATTTGGTCCCTTTCAGGCTCTGAAGAAGGCGATCTCGCCGAAACGTTGGCCAGTAAATAAATCCGTCTACCAACCTCGTGTAGAGCTCAACACGCACAACAGCAACTCAACGATGCTTAGGAATGTATTTGCCATTAAGGGCAATGACCTTGCTGCCATCGCTCAGCCAACTTCCTGATCCCATCCTTCCAGAACTGCTTGGGCCTGGTGTTGATCAACTGCTCGATATGGTTGTTAAGCACTGCTTGGGTTCTTGTGTCTTTTCCGACTAGGAAGTCCCGTAGGCACAAGAATTGGTGGTATTCGCATGGAGAGATGTCCGGCGAATACGGTGGGTGAGGCATGTGAACGTAGCCCAGTTGGCCAAGCTTATCCGTGCTTACTTGTTCCCGATGGGGTGCGGCGTTGTCGAAGAGGAGAACCTTCTTGAAGCGCTGCGAATGAATAAGAGCGAGTCGCCGGCCCATCTCTTCTATTTCGTTCACCATGGCCTAGGAGCTCATCGCAGTGCTCTTGGGAAACGGCTTCCGATAAACCAATCCATGGGCGCAGACCCAAAAGCTCCAAAGATGCTTCTCGCCCTGAACATCTCGCCGAACGAAGGTCGGTAACAGGTCACCAGGCCTCACCCAGACTTGCTGCTAGGCAGGGTTAAGGCAGAAGACGTACTTCTCATCTTGCGTGACTATTGAGTGCAGGCTGCTCTGGGTTGGGAATTGGGCGAGATTTGTGCGACACAGGTCGACTCGTCAGACTGGGGTTTCGGCATGAGACAGACTGGGGTTTTGGCATGCTTCTGGAAAGGGCGGAAGTGGTAACTTCTCAGATGGGCTTCAGTAAGTAACATACAAACATACAAATACGACAAGCACGAAACCAGACTCCAGCCACGAGATATACGGACACGGCATGGGGTGTCTCATTACTTTTGCCCCCCCCCCTAATAAAATGCGTGCAGTTTAGAAGCGTTTCCACTAAAAGTATAAGCTTACCTGTATTGCACGTTCGCAGACAATCTCGCCAGCTTCCTGGAGTCCGAATTCCTCAATCTTCTCCCATTTTGATCTGAAACGTCTTAAAATGCCTTGAATTTTTTCAAAAGAAGGAACTCTTGGTTAGAGGACAGATAAGACTAAAACTTCAATTATTTATGGACAGATAAGGAATACTGACGAATGAACCTCCAGACTGCAGCAGATAGTTTTAGCAAACCGAACTAAGATGCAGATTTTTACATTTTTAACACTGTTTTTCAACCAAAGATCTTACCGTATGTAGGCCATTTCCGCCGTGGTCATGCACTGTCGTAAGTAGGTGTTCCTCTGTATGGCGATGCCCTCTCCCATGAATGTTTTGATATCCCTAAGAAACTGCAAAAAACCTCTTTTTGAAAATAAATGGCATCAAATTTTGTATGAGAAAAAAATGCTAGTTCAAAACCTACTAAAATCCATGAGTCTTCGGTCTCTGGGTCCATTTTTTGTTCACCCACCAGGCGGTTCCGCAATGAGTGGATCATGGCTTCCTCGAAAAGCTGAAAAGATTAGTTACCTTCTACAAATTCCTTTAGCATTGATTTCTCAAAAAGTTTAACTGAGCTTTTCATTCTCCATAAATCGGAGAACTGTTCAGATTAGTGGTGGAAGGATGAAACACTCTAATGTTCATCAGCTGGCAATTGAACTTCCTTATATTGGGCCAGGTTCATCAACGATTTACAGAGATTTAACGGAGAAATTACAGCCGAAATTCCTGAGAACGCCAACATTTTTCCAAATTGCCTGTTGATAAGCCACGTTAATTCGCGTTTTTTTCAAGAATTTCGGCTGTAATTTCTCCGTTAAATCTCTGTAATTCGTTGATGAATCCTTCCCATGGACCCGATATGTGTGCTTTCAAGGGGCAACCCAATTAGAACCGGCAAGGCTGAGAGCTGTATCCTCTTATTTGATGATTTGTTCATGGTCCCTCGATCAGGGCTCGCACATTTTGAATAGAGTAATCTATTCTTAGGGCCACGGATCTCCCTCGATAGAGAGCCTTCGGGCTCTCTTGTTAAGAGGGATCTCGGGCCGCTTGTCGCAGGGCCACGTGGCGCGTCCCCGGGTGGTGGATAGGGGAATTAAACGCGAACCAAATGCGACCGTGTACTGCCCAGAGACGCAGGTGGGATGCAGGGGATGGACTCCTTGCTCCTGCTGTGTCGGGTCGATGCGTTCCTTGTGCGTGGGAGCGGCATGTTCGTGCACAGTGTGCGTGGATGTGTCCGTGACTGTGCGGATTGTAACTGTGTCGGCTCGGCCAAAAGCTTGCACTCGGTAGACTGGGAGTACATGTAAGGCGATTCGAGGCCGCCTTAAGTCTCGCCCCGTCCCTTCGGGCAGTCTGGCTGGCTGCCCGGAGTACCCCGCCCGCACGACAGAGCCTGACTAGCTACCCGTGTTGTATTCCAGTCAAACACAGCAGCACTAAAGGGCCTCATTCCCCTGACCCCGAAAGAGCCCCCATTTCTGCAGCGATGGGAAGGACGAGTACGGAGAGGCTGCTAAAATCTCAGGGCCTAACCAGGCTGCGCAAACTGAGAAGGACTAGGATGACGATCTGTACTTACAACGCCCGCACGCTTGCGTCCGAAGCATCCGTCGAGGACCTGATGATGCAAGCCAGGAAGATCAAGTACGACGTCATCGGACTGACCGAGACAAGAAGACACCACCCCCTACACGCCGCCTACGACTCCGGAGAAGAACTGTTCCTCGGAACATGCGACAGCAGGGGAGTAGGCGGCGTTGGTGTCCTCGTCAACACGCACTTGGCCATGAACATCGATTCGTACGAGTCTCTGACTAGCCGAATCGGACGTCTGCGACTGAAGCGATGTGGCTCCGTGCCAGCCTTGACTGTGTTCGTCGCGTATGCCCCAACATCCGACTACGACGACGAAGACGTCGAGGCCTTCTACGTGGAGCTGGAGAAGTTCTATAAGGAAGATCACACCGTCTACAAGGTGGTCGTCGGCGACTTCAACGCCAAGATCGGGCCACGAAGGTCGCCGGAAGAACTTCACATCGGAACCCACGGTTTGGAGTGGAACGAGCAAGGTGAAAGGCTGTCTGAGTTTATCATGTCGACCAAGACCATCCATGGAAACTCGCAGTTCCAGAAGCCTCCCTCCCTACGATGGACCTGGGAATCCCCCGGTGGCCAGTTCCACAACGAGATCGACCACATCATCTTCAATCGCAAGTATTGCCTGACCGATGTCTCTGTTGTCCCCAAGTTCTACAAGGGATCGGACCACCGCCTCCTTTGCGCAAGGTTCCGCTTTTCGCGTCAAGTAGAGAAGGTCGCGAAGTTCAAGAAGAGGAATCCCAGAACGACCATCAACTGGGACCTTTACACCTCTCTTGTCGGCCTTTGGGAAGATGCCGTCATGGACAACGTCGACGAGGAATACGATCGCTTCGTGCACCATCTCCACGATAGTGCTAAGGGAGCCGAGAGCTTGAAGACCACCAAGAGACGCCTGTCTCCGGAAACTCTCGAGCTGATACGCCAGCGTGGAGCAGCACGAGCGTCAGGCAACTACCAACTGACGTCCGAGCTTGCAAAGCTATGCGGAGCGGCGATAAAGGAAGATCTCAAGGAGAGAAGGGCGGAAGTGTTGGCTGAAGCAGCAGAGGCAGGGCTGAGCATTCGCAATGCCCGCCGGAACTTCGCCAACTTCAAGACCAAGATGACCGCTCTCCGACGTCCTGACGGAACCATCACCTCTTCCAGAAGGACCATGGAGAAAGTTGTCCACGACTTCTACTCCGATCTCTTCGATAGCCACGTCCACCTGCCCCCATGCCATCTTCCGCAGGATGGATACGTCGTTCCCTCTGTTCTCCCTTCCGAGATCCGACACGCCATCTCGTCGGTGAAGAAACGTACAGCACCCGGTTCTGACAGGATCAGAGCTGAACACCTGAAGAACCTCCCGCCAGCGCTCATCAACACCCTGGCGCGGCTCTTCACACGCTACCTGTCCGAATGCAAGGTTCCATCTCAGTGGAAGACCAGCAAGACCGTTTTGCTGTACAAGAAGGGAGACGTGCACGACATTGGCAACTATCGCCCGATCTGCCTGTTGTCCGTAGTCTACAAGCTGTTCACTCGAGTCATCCTGAATAGGATTAGTAGAACGCTGGACGAAGGACAGCCATGCGAACAAGCAGGATTTCGGAGAGGATTCAGCACGATCGACCACATACACACCATTACGAAGCTCATCGAAGTGTCGCGAGAGTACAAGCTGCCGCTGTGCCTTACGTTCATTGACCTGAAGAAGGCATTCGACTCCGTCGAGACTGAAGCGGTCATGGAAGCCCTGCTCACCCAGGCGTTCCTACTCAGTACATCAGAGTTCTTCGAGAGTTGTACAGTGGATTCACGACCAAGATCTCACCATTCTACAACGACGTCGTCATTGACGTGAAGAGAGGGGTTCGGCAGGGTGATACCATACCCCCGAAGCTCTTCAGCGGCGCCCTCGAAAACGTCATGCGCGAACTAGAATGGGAAGACATGGGAGTGAAGGTCGACGGCCGGCAACTGCACCATCTTCGCTTCACTGACGACATCGTGCTCATAACCCCGAGCATCAGTCAGGCGGAACGAATGCTGGCCGACTTCGATCGTGTATATGGAAGCGTTGGACTGCAGCTGAATCTTACGAAGACGATGTTCATGAGGAACGGATGGGTTTCTGATGCCCCATTCTCGCTCAACGGAACGAACATCTCCGAATGCTCCAGCTACATATGTGTATCTGGGTCGCGAAGTCAACATGACCAACGACCTAGCACCAGAGCTGAGCAGAAGGAAACGAGCGGCTTGGGAAGCTTTCAAGAGCGTCGAAGAAGTCGTGAAGAAAACGAAGAACGTCCGACTCCGTGCCCACCTATTCGACTCCACTGTTCTTCCTGCCCTAACATACGCCTCAGAGACCTGGGCTATACGAAAGCAGGATGAACACGCGATCAGCGTCGCGCAGCGTGGAATCGAGAGGACGATGCTCGGAGTGACACGACTCACGCAAGTGAGAGAAGGTCTCCGGAGTTTCGAGCTTCGCCGACGTTCGAAGATCAGAGACGCTGTCGCATGGGCCAAGTCGTCGAAAATTAGGTGGGCCGGCCACGTAATGCGATTCGCAGACACCCGCTGGACGAGAGCCGTCACAGATTGGATTCCGCGGGATGTCAAAAGAACACCAGGACGCCCACCAACGCGTTGGTCGGACTTCTTCGTGAAAGCCCTGAACGACCGATATGACGCTCTTCGTGTCCCTCGAGCGAGGAGGATCCATTGGACCACTCTGGCACGCGACAGGGACGAATGGAGACGCTGCTGGCGCCCGCTCGAGCAAGTCGATGATTAACGGGACGACAGGTGATACAGGTGATACAGGTGATTCTTAGGGCGCGTGTAGCACAGTCGGAGGAGGCGCCGACTGTCGTATGCACCCGATACCATGTTCCTGGTTCGGATTTCCAGCCCAGTCCAGACAAGACTTCCATCCCTCCAGGGTCGGTGAATTGGTACCAGACTTGTCTGGGAAGGATAAAGCGCTGACTTGTTCATCGGCTGTCCACCGCAAGTCATTTTATGGCCAAATACGCATTCATGTCGCCTCCATGACATCAAGTAGAAGTGGAATGCGCTGGCGCATTCCAAAGAGGATTGAATAACGCCGTCCTCTATCCTTTAACCTATTCTTCCGAAAGTTGCAGCGTGTGTCGGCTTTGCTAGACTGAACTGCTAGACCTCAAAAAAGAAAAAAGAAAGTATTGGACGAGGTCGTATCGCAATCAACATCAGTCACATGTTAGATAATTTCTGTTTCCCAGCACATTAAAATAAGTTGTCAGTTTGTCCAAGAAGGGGATTCAGTGTTATGCCCGCTCGAGCTGTTTTTGAAACGACATGTAGAAGAGGATAAGGATAAGGATAAAGGACGGCTTTACTTAATCCCTTTTGCGATGCGCCACGCATTCTACTTCAACGGGATGTCGTGAAGGCGAACTGAATGCGTATTTGGCCATACAATGACTTGCGGTGGCCAGCCGATGAATCAATCAGCGCCTTATTCTCCCCAGACAAGTCTGGTACCAATTTTCCGACCCCGGAGGGATGGAAGCTCAGTTGCCCTGGGCGGGAAATCCGAACCAGAAACCTAGTGTCGGGTGCACGCGACAGCCGGCACCTCCTCCGACTGCGCTACACACGCCTCATGTAGAAGGGAGTCAAGTCAATTTGATCCTTTTAATTTCGAACCTTTCGCATCTTCAACAACAGCTTCATGAACTGAACGTACTTCTAAGTGCGGTTCATAGGTGTCGTAGAAGAAGTGGTGAGCGCCGATTTCGTTGAGTAGTTTCTGCATGCACTCTCTGTCGTCCATATTCTCCATGATCATCGTGATAGCCGCTTGAATAGACGCACTGTGGTGCCTGGAAAACAGCATCCTTTGTATTCTTAAACAAAATTGCTACGAACAACTGCCTTCTTTATCCAAGTGGTCATGAAGGCCATCGACAACCGATGACGCTAAATGTATGTTCACCAGAATGTCATCTGGAGAGATTTAGAAGAAGCGATAAAGCTCTCCAGTTCTCAAGCAAAAGTGGAGCCAAAAACGATACATTTGGTTTCTACCATTCGTGAAACACCGCTCATCTTGGAAGCGACCTCGAGTGGCCTCGTTTTATGTTAGATTGGACTGCAGCTAACATTCTTTTGCCATCAAATGATGCGTAACGCTATGTAGAATATACAATTTTTCACGTCGAATCGGGCACTTTTCAAACCAAATTGGACACTCTTCTAAGCCTTAAAATTTTTGAAATCAGAGCAAGCTCTTTCAAATCGAAATGGCCTTTCTGCAGGTTGAACTATAAGGCTCAGTAAGATGGTTAAAATAATTTTTGTCAAAGGAAAAGTTGGTATAACTTTTGTTGAAATCGTTTAGTTCTCTTGCCCCAATAAGTGTATTAATCTTATGTATATTTTTATTTTTAAAGAAGAATAATAAATTAAAATTTGACTTGAAGCGCCGCAAAAAGCAGGTTTACAGCTCATTAAAAGATGAGATCGCGCCATGCACTCAAAAGGTTCGCTGCTACTTTTATTTGATTGATAGTGTAAATGCCACTTACATGAGCCATCAGAGTGAGGAAATGTGTATTCTTTAGAGTTTATTTTGGTATATGGTTAACAGGTGTCAAACTCTATGCAAGCAGAAACTACTATCGATCGAATAAAAATTGCGAAGTCTTGGATGAGGGCATGGCGCATTCTCTATTCCTGGCACTAAAAATGGCCGCCTTTCTGCTTTTTTAAACAGAAAATTTCAAGCAATGTGATTACTTATTGAGTAGATGAATTAGAACATCAAAGAAGTACTAAAATTTTTCCTAAACAGAAAATTATTCGCTCCTTTTTAAAGAGTCGCGTAGAAGAAGAAGAAGAATAATAATAAGAAGAAGAAGAAGCTCATTTCAATTTGGAAGAGCTCGCTTTAATTTCAAAGTCTTAGGCTTGCCTAGCAGAGTGTCCAGTTTAATTTGAAATGTGCCGAATTCGACGTGAAAATGGTATATATTCGCATCCCGAAAGGTGTTAGGTAGCTCAAAGCGATTAAAGTGCCGATTTTGAATAAAAGGAAGAGCCGATATCATTAAATTTTCGCCTAACTTCATTGTCCGAACGGTTATTCTGAGCCGTGGACAAGATTCTGCGTTAAAATCCTATAATCCTTTTTTATTCTGTACTAATCGCTGCCCCATTGTCAACTTTCCTTACTAACATTCTACGAAAAGTCTCATTAAATGAGAGTTTACAACGATACCTAGTGAACAAGGCTACCTATCTACCTATTCATTCAATTGATTTTTTTGGTGTTCTTTAAGCACTTCTTAAGAAGGTAGAAGGGTACCTGAAGTAGAAGTCGTTGAACAGGTTATTCTTCCAGTCCTTGCATGACTCGTCAATTTTCAAGCCGAACTGCCATACCGGGCGCACATGCTTGTGGTTCTCCACTATGTACACCAGAGCGTTTTGTACGACGATGGACTGGAATTGAACCCATTTTCACACACATCTAAATAATCTAAGATTTACTCTTCTATAGGGAAAAGTTTTCTTGTCAGACTACCTTGTTGCACTTGTACCTAGGTTTATAAATTAATGAGGTCCAAAAATTTTCATAAATTTCTCAATTTTTTTCGTTAAAAAGTCTTAAATCTTGGGAGATCAAAGCCGTTGCGAAGAGCTGATACTTCTTCTATGATACTTCTCCTTTTTGAAGGTTTTTTTTTTCAGTCCTACTCGCTAAGTTTGGACCAGTGCTGGGCGGAATTTCTGTTTTTTGATTTTCTGGCGATTTTGACAATTTTTTTATTTTTTCTGTTTTCTGGGAAAATGGGGCAAAATTGGGTCAGAAAACAGAAATTTTTGGAATCCAAACGCGCCGGACGCCTCGTCCCGCGTCGTCTCCACAGTGCGTTGCGGAATGCGCGCTCCACCGCGAACACCTGACCGAATCGATTGCGCGGGCGGTTTTTTCCAACGCGATATAAGTTTTGTCCACCTCCTATTGTCACTTTGTGTAAATCTCAGATCCTGAACTGAAGGTTGGTATATAGGTTCATTTGTTTCCTCACGTTATTTATCGTTTTGTGAAGCGATTTCATGAGCTTGAAGGCTTCTGTTGGTAGCAATTTGTTATAGCCTTCACTCAGGTAGTGCTAAACATTGTCAGTTCTAAAATGTTTAGACAAAATTTGAATTAAAATGAGAGCGGAACTGTCAAAAATGGGCGCTAGCTAAATGTCATTTTCCTTATGAAGTAAACTGAAACGGTGATGAGTCCTCTACTTGAAAATTTTATGCCCTTAGAGTGATGGCCGATACCTGATTGGTTACCTCGGGTTTGGTCAGTGCTCTGATTCGCTTTGGCTGACTACCGCGTTCCCAACTATATGCTGCCCAAATTAACGACTAGGATCGATTTCTGTTCCCTTCCTCTCAAAAACAAAATGTCTTTAAAGCATTCCTTAATAATATGTTATTCCTATAATGTATAAAAGTGCTATGGGACTACAACACACTTAGGATATCTTACGACTGACCTGTCTATTGAGTTTGTGCAGCTGAATCCAATGAGCTCGAGCCAGATTGTGTGTTTCCAAGGAAAGGCCGTCATCTGATACCTCACTTTCCTAAAAAAATATCATTCCTTCCAATGAAGCGGCGGAATGTCTTCTGAACTTTTTATTACGGGTACGAGCCATCACCTAGGAACTAATGGAACTTTATTGCTCAGATATGTAGATATGTACTTCATTTTTTAGGTTTAGCTATTTTTCAGAAAACGCGGGCGGTAATTATTTCTATTGGCAGATGGCTGATTGGAAACATGTCGAAAGTATCTTACAGCTTCAAACAAAGAGAGTGGAAGATAATTTAATTTTAAATAATTTATACAGCCTGTCTCAAAAAAGTATACACTGTTTGAAAGGTGATAACTTTGTTCATGGTAGAGGTATTTAAGAAGGTAAGAGCTCGTATGAAAGCCTAAGAAAATAGAAATGTTAAACCATATGAGAGGCATGGAAAGCGCCATGCACTCGTCTGAAATTTTCAATTTTACCCTTGATTGATTGTGTTTCGCTTGAATACATGTTATAATTTCTTCACAAAGTAGCCGTTTTTATTGATTTGTGTTGCTTTTAACGTTCAAAACAAAAACAAAAACACACTAATGCTTGTAAAAAATGAAGAGTATTCTAAAAAAATTGCAGGTACTGTTTGAAAGGTTCTAACTTTGCTGCTGGTCAAGTTTTAAGGATGTTTGAGACTCATATGTCAGCGCGGGGTAACGAGAATTCTGTGGCGTGCAAACAGTCAAACAGATCGCGCCACGCACATGTCGCTTGTTACAGCCTTGTTACTACTTGGCCAGATTGACCTGTGCTGTGTTTCTTTTACCGTTTTCCGTCATATAGTAGCTTCAGTTATGCCAATTAACCTCTCCATTCAGTTTAAATGTTGCTTCATTCGTCCACAGAATGCGACTTGTAAAATGCGGCTCCTGCTCGCATTTAAATCGTGCAATCAATGAACTCGCATGTAACGTGTCTTTCACGAAGTTTTCAAGTTCAAAACGTTAAAAGGAGCACAGCACACGTTAATCTGGCCAAGTAGTAACAAAGCTGTAACAAGCATTCAGCCCATGCACAATCAATCGAGTCTGAAATGCAAGGTTTAAGACGTGCGCATGGCGCAATCTGTTTGACTGTTTGCACGCCACAAAATTCTCGTTATGTAAGTTTCAAACGTCCTCAAAACTTGACCAGCAGCAATGTTGCAACCCTTCACATAGTACCTGCAATTTTTTATATTACTCTCCATTTTTCCCAAGTTATAATGTGTAATTGAGTTTTGAACTTTAGAATAAGTACAAATCAATCCAAACGACCACTTTATGAAGAAATTATAACATGTATTCAAGCAAAGCACAATCAATCGAATGTAAAATGGAAAATTTCAGACGAGTGCATGGCGCATTCCATGCTTCTCATATGTCAGAAAATTTCTGTTTTTTTAAGCTTTCTTATGAGTTCTTAACTTCTTCAGTGCTATCACTACGAACAAAGTTATCACCTTTCGAACGGTGTATACAATTTTTGAGACACCCTGTATTTAAATGAGCTTTAATAATTTAAATGTAAACTTTAATAGTAATTGTAGAGGATAATTTAATTTCAATGAAGGATTAACCAAGTATAGTTTCATTATGGCAAAATCGAAGTTATACCCATGAAGTTCAGGGAGGCGATATTGGGGATTTTAATTTTGACAAATTATGGTTTACGAACCCGCGAACCGTGAAAAGGATCGTGGAATTCCCAAGCTCCTGCTTCGGTATTCTGGATAACACTTGATTTCAGAAACAAGAAAGGCATGAAGTTAAGAGCACAAGACATCAACAAAGTTTTGCTAAAAAAGGTTACGACTGCCTTCTATGCGTCCTATGTAACCATTCTACATTGTCTCACCGAATTCGCCGACTCGTCTAAAGAATATGCGAGCTCGTCGTTCAGGTCTTCTTTCGAACTGCTGTCGACAAGGGTCACAGCCATTCGATCTGGATCGTAGGAGCACGCCGCTTCAACCACTGTTTTTATGGTTTCGTCAACCAGCTAAAAGTATTTTTATTTTCAACTAATCGTATCACTCCGCTCCTTATGATCTATCTGTTCGACACTTTAAAAGGGTTTTAAAACGTTTTTGAATTTTTTTGATTTTTTTATGTTTTGAAAGAAAAGGTTTACAAGAAGCCTTGCAGATATCATCTACGGTTTCTTTTAATGAATTTGACGGAAGAAAAAAGGGGCTGATGTTTTGAACTACATCTAGTAAGTGCAACCACCGATTCTATTAGGTTGGGGTCACCATTTTGCCGCATTGGATAGTCGGAATTCTACCTTGCGTTCAAAATCTTTATAGATACCGTATCACCCGTTATCTTTCCCGAATGTAGATCACAATACAAAAGAAAATAAAAAGATCTCCCGTGTTCTTAGATGATTTGCCAAAAGCTCACCAAACTTATGTACTTGCTGTGTTTATTTTATTTATCTCTATCAATGGGCGCGTGTAGCGCAGTCGGAGGAGGCGCCGACTATCGCCTGCACCCGATACCAGGTTCCTGGTTCGGACTTCCCGCCCAGGCCAATCAAGCCTCCTATCCCTCCGCTGTCAGTGAATTGGTACTAGAATTATCTTGGAAGGATGAAGCGCTGACTTTTTCATCGGCTGGCCACCGCAAGTCATTGTATGGCCGGCCAAATACGCATTCAAATCGCCTCCACGATATCTCGTAGAAGTAGAATGCGTGGCGCATCCCAAAAGGGATTGAATAACGCCGTCCTTTATTCTATTATCCTCTATCTCTATTACTATCATTGAGGTGCTTTGACTTACCTCTCTGACTTGAAATTCTCGGTACATTTGCAGATTCATGAAAGCGACTGCAGTGTTTCAGATCTGAAAAAGCGTTTTCATTGCCATATTTGGCTGTGTGACAGCAAGTGTTTGAGACATGGTAGAGCAAGGCGCTCACGATGAGGAGGCGTTTCAGATTTCAGAAGTGTGTCGATGAATAGAGCTTCGACCCAGGTCATAGAGCAATACACTGCATTTTGAGAATCTACTCTTTTGTGCTTGGGCGCTTGGTAGCAGCGCAGCCGGTGGAGGCGCCGCCTGTCGGGTGCACCCGATAGCAGGTTCCTGGTTCGGATTTCCCACCCAGGCCAAACAAGCCTTTCATCAGTTCGGGGTCAGTTAATCACCACCAGACTTGTCTGCGAAGTGCCATCGACTGCCCACCTCGAATCATCGTAAAGGCCAACTACTCATTCAAACGATATCCTCTACGATATCCCGTAGAAGTGTAATGCGTGGCGCGTGTCCCAAAAGTAATTGAACAAGATCGTCCTTTATCATTTTATCGTTTTTTTCTCAAACAAATGACAATAGACCAATTGCTACCAAGTTACGTGATGCTCGCCTTCAGTGGTATGGCCACGTTCTCCGAGCTAGTGGTGACACTATTCGGAAGATTCGCCTTAACATAGATCTGCCCGTAAAACGGCCTAAACGGCGACCGAAACAGCGTTGCTTGATACGTTGCATGTGGACCTGAAGGTTGCTGGTATTCATCCCGATGAAGCACTTGATTTCGAAAAGTGGCATCACCATACCAGAAGAGCGGACCCCTCTCGAAGCAGGACAAAGCTGAAGAAGAAGAAGAAAAAGAAGAGACAAACATGACGTGTTAATCACGTAGCTGAAATGTCAAGAACTTGAATGCTCAAACATGTGTCTGTTTCTCTGTATCACTATCCTTATTTTTTCAATCTTATTTTGATTCGTAGAGCGTCTAATTTGTTTTAAAATGCACTGATAAAAAAATGCAGATTTCAGAACTAAATAAATAGAGCATATGTTGAGAAAAAATTGGTAAATGGTTACGTAACATAAAAAAGCTTTCCTTTGAGGCAAGCTTATGCATAGTCGGAGAAGGCACCGGCTATGACGTTCTCTCGACACAAGGTTCTTGGTTTAATTCCACTTAACCCAGCCGAGCTTCTATCACTATGAGGTCCGTGAGTTGCTACCACACATCTCTGGGAGGGACAAAACACTAACTTCTTCATAGGCTAGCTACTTCAAGTCGTTTTATAGGCCACATCCGAAATCACATCATGACTCCGGTAATAGCGCATTAAAGTAGAGTGTATGGCGCATCCCAAACCGGAATTGATCAACGCCCACCATAACCATTAATGCTTACAAGAAAGGTTTTCCTGAGGGTTTAATGCTCAAACTGACATCGAAACCATCCTAGCAATGTCTCATGTTACCAATTTTTCCGATTAATACCCAAACCAAACAGATCGCGAGCGGTACGTGTTTACCTGGTTGTCCTCGACACCGCCACCACCAACAGCAGCGGCAGCAGCGGTATGTGTATACTCGCTCAGTTCAAACACACACGCACACACAGACAGTGCGAGTGCGGAGTTGGTACGCACAATTACAGACACACACAGAGACCCACCGCAGTCACACCCCGAACGCCACGGGTGAGCCTCGCCTGCTCCCACGTCGTTATTTTACCCTGCAGTTGTTGATTCTAGCTTTTTGGTGCCTTGAATAACTCTTCGAGGGAAAGATGTCCCTTTAAGTATGAAAGGATAATGGATAATAGACGACGTTAACCAATCCCTCTTGGAATGCGCCACGCGTTCTACTTCTACGGCTTGTCGTAAAGGTAACTTGAACGCGTATTTGGCCATGATTTGCGATGGCCGGACGGTGCACAAGTCGACGCTCTGTCCCTTGCAGGCAAGTCTGGTACCAATTCACCGACCCCTGAGGGATGGAAGGTTTGGTACCAGGGGCCTGGAATCAGGTGCATGCGACAGCCGGCACCTCCTCCGAATGCACTCCACGCGTCTACGATTAAGTATTAACCAACAAAGTCTTTAGGTTACGAACGTATGAAGGTGGAGTAGACTCCCTGCTTGATTATATTATGAAATCAACAGAAAAAATATTCAAAGAAACGAATACTTCACGCTTGGAGCGGAGATCTGTTAAATGGTAAAGCCTACCAGTTATCAGATTAATGTACCATTTTCACTTCGAACTAGATGCTTTCAAATCAGATTGGACACTCTTCTAAGCTAGCCTAACACTTCTGAAATCAGTACGAATTCTTCCAAATTGAAGCGATCTTCAGGCAGGTTGAACTACAAACTCGATATGATGGTTAGAATATTTTTTCGTTTAGTGAAAATTTTGCATAACTTTGTTTGAAATTTTTTAGTTCGCCTGCACGAAAAAGTGTAACAATTTCGTAGATTTTTTTATTTTTAGAGAAAAATAATCAATTAATTTAAAAAATAATAACTATAGGGCGCGTGTAGCGCAGTCAGAGGAGGCGCGACTGTCGCGTGCACCCGATACCAGGTTCCTGGTTCGGATTTCCCGCCCAGGCCAACCAAGCCTTCCATCCCTCCGGGGTCGGTGAATTGGTACCAGACTTGTCTGGGAAGGATAGAGCGCTGACTTGTTCATCGGCTGGCCACCGCGAGTCATTGTATGGCCAAATACGCATTCATGTCGCCTCCACGACATCCCGTAGAAGTAGGATGCGCTGGCGCATCCCAGAAGGGATTGACTAACGCCGTCCTTTATCCTTTATCCTTAATAACTATATGGTCAGAGAACATTTGCATAGCTACATAACTGCCGAAAACGCAGTTTTTGATACCCCTGTTGCTGATGATCCTTGAATTTCCTATTTGTTTAATTGAAGCTGGCGCTTCCTAGTGCTATCCTTCTTTTTCTTTTCGGATATTGTTATTAAGATTCCGATGCTCTTCCATCTTGCGTTTTCCTGCAATATGTACCTTCTGAACCATCGTGAGAAGCCATAGCCTCCTCTAACGTATTGTGCTCGCTTACATTTTCTTCAGTTGCCTCGTCATCATTCGTCTATTCCATTTTTATTTTAATACTTTGAAGCGCTTCTGTTGATTAAATATTAGGTAGCTTCAAAAATAACGTCAGTTTTTGGCATTCTGAGTTCATCTGTCTAAAACAGAAAGCTTTCGAACTTTCTGAACGAGTGGCATAGTATTTAACAACCTGCAGCCGTTTGTGATATAGTCGTTAAGCGATTTGCTCCGATTTCCTGGGTGTGAACGGTTTTTAACTGAATCTGGTCACTACTGATTTTTTATTTCTCTCACCAACTTAACTTGCGCTAACATTCTCACGGATCATAGAATTGAAGGACATTTTAGTTGTGTATAAAAAGCTAATAAAGGATAAAAGATAAAGGACGGCGTTATTCAATCCCTTCTGGGATGCACGACGCATTCTACTTCTACAGGATGTCGTGGAGGCGAGTTAAAGCGTATTTGGACATACAATGACTTGCTGTGGCCAGCCGATGAACAAGTCAGCGCTTCCCAGACAAGCCTGGTACCAGCTCAGCGACCCCGGAGGGGTGGAAGGCTTGATTGACCTGGGCGGGAAATCCGAACCAGGAACCTGGTATCGAGTACAGGCGATAGCAGGCGCCTTTCCCGACTGCGTTCCACGCGCCCATAAAAAAGCAAATAAACAAATAAATTTACAAAATTCCAAACAGTATGTTCACTTACTGGATCACGTGAATCGAAAAAATCTCGAAGAAAGTCATGTTAATTTTTTTGGGAAGGAAATTATTGTGACTTTCTTCTTAATGACTTGGAAAGATGCTCGGGTTGATTTGGAAGATGTTATTTTTGATTTCAAAAGCGTCATGCTTGCTGGCAAGATTGCCCGGTTTGATTTTAAAAAAGTGTATAATTTGGTGTGAAAATGGTATACATTAGAAGATATACCATTTTCACGTCGAACTGGACACTTTTCGAATCAAATTGGACACTTTTTAGATCAATTGGATATTTTCACGTCAAATTGAACTTCTAATCTCCTAATTTCTTTCTTTCTCTATTCTATTCTAATTCTTCTAAGCTAACCTAAGACTTTTTGAGTTAAAACGAACTCTTTCCAATCGAAACCAGCTTCGTCTAGATTAAATAATAATAATAGAAACTCTCAAAAATGTTAGAATAATTTTTTGTTCAAGGAAAATTTAATATAACATTCTTTGATGTTTTAATTCATCTACTTAATAAGTGAACACATTATTAGAAAATGCATAAAAACTTATTTTTCGATAAAAACAGGATTCAGAGTTTGTTTTGAAAGACAGAAATGAGGTCATTTTATATTGCCGAAACAAAAATTGCGCCATGCACCTGTCAGAGAGTTCGCGATTTTTATTCGATTGATAGCAACATTTCCGTTTGAATGCAGTTGCACACCTGCAAGCGGAACAACACAAACAATTGTAAAAAACACACATATCCTAACTTTACTGACGTATGTAAGCAATATTTCCACTATTTATCAAATAAACGTTGCGTTGAACTTTTTGTGTGCATGGCGCGATCCAGTCTTTTAATGCACGACATGATTGCTGCCTTGCTGCTCCTCAAAACAAGATTTAGTTAATGATTTTTTCTCAAAAACAAAAGTTTCATGAAACTATTCCACTCATCCGGCACCTGAAGTAAAACAAAATTTTAAAAAAAGTTATTCTACTTTTTCTTTGGATAAAAAACTATTCCATTCATCTTGGAAAGTCTTTAGTTTAATTCGTAAAAAGCTCATTTTGATTTGGAAGACGTTCAATTTGATTTCAAAGTTTATGGACCAGCTTGGAAGAGTGTCCAATTTGACGTGAAAATGGCATATATACAATTTTCAGTTGAAATTCAACGTTTTTCAAATCAATTTCAACGTTCCTCTGGTATCTCCTGTACAACAAGTTTGAAATTGTTTTTGAAAAACGTTGAATTTGTTTTGGAAAGCGTTGAATTTGTTCTGAAAAATGTTGAATTTCAACTGAAAATGGTATATATGTATACATAATATATTTACATAGGTTATTTAGAATACCCAGCCTCTGTCGAAAATTCTATCCTACAAATAATGAAACCTTTTAAGCCGTCTAGTTGATTTAGACATTTCCGAATAGTTTTGGAATTGGTCAGCTTAATATGTAAATTTTGTGACCTCCTGTTCAGTAGATTCTTCGATTTCAAACCCCCCCCCCCCTAGCTACCTTCAGAGCTAGCTAGGGGGATTTGAGGATTTCCTGCGTTGTGCAATGCCGCGCCACGAATCAACTGAATCCTCTTTCGAAATTCTTGGCAATATTGATATTTCGCTGCGATGTTTAACGAAGGAAATGATTCTCAGAGGGCGATCGATCGGTTTCTTCTCGTTTGGCGGTGTGTCTCCTTCACCTTCTTCTCCTTTCTGTTTGCTCGTTGGGCGGTCTCTCGGCGACTCATACTCACACGATTCTGCCATGCACATCAATGTTAACCGTCTAATCTTATCAACACCGTCTGACCTCGTCTGATTCCTCCTGAGCTGACAGCGTGTCTTAAAGCTGCTTATAGAAACGGGCAGGTATTGCTCTGCTGTTGGTAGCCCCTTCTCCGCCTCCAGCTTTCTACTTTTTCCTCCTACTCAGGCTCATTTTTACCGTATTTTTTTAGCGTGGGCTCGTCTTTCAGATGAACTAGCGATTAGATCCTCCAAATATCTAACGGGGCTTCTGTGTCGTGCGACTTTCTGCGACTTGCCTTCCTTTTCTTTCGATTGTACCCAAGTACTGCTAGTATTATACTCTTCCGCTTGGAATGATGCCCCGTGATTGCATAGAAACACATGAATATCTCTTAAATTGAGCGGTGTCAAAAAACCACGACGATTTCAATAAGTAAGGATAAGGACGGAGTTAGTCGACCCTTTTAGGACGCGCCACGCATTCATATCTCGGGATGTCGCGGAAGGTTGAGTGCGTATTTGGCCTATGCATATGTACAGTGACTTGTGTTGGCCAGCCGATGCACATTTCAGAGCTTTATATACCATTTTCACGTCGAATTGGACACTTTTCAAACCAAATTGCACACTTTTCACGTCAAATAGGACACTATTCTAAACTGGCCTATGAACTTTGAAATCAAATTGAACGTCTTCCAAATCAAAATGAGCTACTTACACATTAAGCTATGAACTTTTCAAGATTTTTAGAATAATTTTTTATCCAAAGAAAACTTAGAATAACCTTTTTTGAATTTTGTTTTACTTCAGGTGCCGGATGAGTGAAACGATTTTATAAAATTTTCATTTTTTGAGAAAAAGGATAAAGGATAAAGGGCGGCGTTATTCAATCCCTTTTGCGATGCGCCACGCATTCTTCTTCTACGGGATATCGCGGAGGCGATTTGAATGCGTATTTGGCCATACAATGACTTGCGGTGGCCAGCCGATGAACAAGTCAGCGCTCTATCCTTCCCAGACAAGTCTGGTACCAATTCACCGACCCCGGAGGGATGGAAGGCTTAGTTGGCCTGGGCGGGAAGTCCGAACCAGGAACCTGGTATCGGGTTACGCGACAGTCAGCGCGTCCTCCGACTGCGCTACACGCCCCCTTTTGAGGAAAATTACTAAATTAAATCTTGTTTTAAGGCGCAGCAAGGCAGCATGTCCTGCGTCATAGTACTGGATCGCGCCATGCATTTTCTGGAAGGTTCTCAGCGTTTTGAGTGCTTCACTTTGAACTACCATAACTTTCTCAAGTCTTATCGGATTTAGTCGAAATAAGCACCTTTTGCCAACGAGCCACCTGTAGACTTATTCCATCAGCGAAAAAATTGGGTGGTCGAGATTCGACAAAATCCACGAGAGCTGTTTTGGCTTAGTCCTGATTGCAGAAGGCTTTACCAGCGAGAAAGTTCTGAAAGTGTTTGGATAGGTGGTAGTCGGTTGGTGAGAGGTCGGGAGAAATAGGAAAATTACCGAAGACAATCAGATTGCTCGCTATACACTGCGCAGGACTCGGTGTCATAAAAATTTAACCAGACTAGATGAAAGAAAACAAAGCGCAACTTAGTGAACCCGTTTAGCAATTCTTAAGCTTTCCCTGCAAAGAAAATCTCGCTCGAATAAGTCTGAAGGCTCAAGAACTCGGAAGACGTGAGCGCACTTAGTTCATTCACTTATTTATTTGGGAGATGGGGGAGGGGCTAAAAAAGCTTATTACAGTAGTGTTAGAAAAACTTTACACGTGAACTTGTTATGCGCTGTACTGGTCTGAGCTGTCAGTCTATTTCTAATGGAGAACAGAGGAGGTTGCAGTTTGGGCTACAATAAAGAATAGAATTAGAAAATAATGACTATGCCTATTTCGCCTATGAACCCTAGACAGACACTGCGTCGGCAAAGAATCTAAGACACTCCTTATTGTCAGGTTTATCACTGGGGTGGCGATGTTGCGAACTAATGGCGGGCTTCGCCTCTTTGTTGTAAATAGGTGAAAAGGAGGCGCGAAACTAATCGCAGTGTTTTTTCAACCAAACACAGAGTTCGATATAGTTGGCAGCACAATTGAGACTCTTCCAATATCTTTTATTGGCGAGCTTTCGCTGCTTAGCAGCTTCCTCAGGCCTTCAACAGCATTACATTATAGTGACTACTACCATCAAACTATACAATAATAACGGTAAAACACCAACCAAGCAGGCGTCGCTAACAGAGCCTCACCACAGCGATGCTCCTTACAAATAAAGTTCCTGTAAAGAACATTGCCGCTGATCTTCTTAATTACTACACGATAAGCCTCATCGCCTCGGCCTGCTCATCCTACTTTTAATTTCGGGGTTCAGCCTCTTTATTGCAAGAGCTTCGAGCAGCTTCCTTTCTAGCGGGGTTATCAGTGAGCGGTGTAATACGTTAACTTTAATTGCAGGAGGGCCTTCATGAGTGTGATGGAGGGTGCGGTGTCGCGAAAAGCTGTTCGTAGGGTAAGTAGCAGGGTTTCGCAAGAAGCGCGCTAGAAAGGAAGCTGCTTGAAGCTCTTGCAATAAAGAGGGTGAACCCCGAAATCAACAATAGGGATGAGCAGACCGAGGCGTTGAGGCTTATCGTGTAGTGATTAAGAAGATCAGCGGCAATGTTGTTTTCAGAAACTTTATTTGTACGGAGCATCGCTGTGGTGAGGCTCTGTTAGCGACGCCTGCTTGGTTAGTGTATTACCGTTATTATTGTATAGTTGGATGATGGTAATCACTATGTGTAATGTTGCTGAAGGCCTGAGGAAGCTGTTAAGCAGCGAAAGCTCGCCAATGAAGGATATTGGAAGAGTCTCAATTGTGTCAACTATATCGAATTACGTATCAGGGATAGCTCTATTCTATAAATACAGAGTGTGTCAAAAGTTCTTGGACTCTTTTGTTTCAGGCTCATTATATAGGATGATGCTTCGCTCAACCAAACTTTTATGTGGTATTGTTGCCCTACTCTTACCCTCTCATACACCAATTTTTCGTGCCTGAATGTTCTTTTGTTCAAGATGGCTGATGCAAATGGTTTGCCTACTGTAATGGAGAAAGTGCATGTCGAAGAAGAAAACTAACGATAAAACTACCTAGAGGGCATCCTGAAGAAATACGTTCTTCCTTAGGATTCTGTGCCCTAACAAACTGGACTTATCATCAAGATTCTGCGCCCGCTCGTAAGGCTAAAGTGGTACAGAAGCTTTGCGCTGAATAACTTTCCGGATTTCATCTCAGCCGAAGAGTAGTCTTCAATATGGGCCAGATTGTATAGTCCATCGGATTGAGGCCCGGGCCGTGCGGGGATCGAAGAGATCCCTGAATCCTATGGACTACACAATCTGGTCCATATTGAAGACTAAGGCCTATGCAACATCCCACACGAACACTGTTTCACTTCAAAGAACCCTGAAGAAAGCCTGGGGGGAGATTGATGAAGACCCCTGAGTGCCGCCGTGGATGCGTTCCCCTAGCGACTGAAGGCGTGTATTTGTGCTAAAGCAGGCCGTTTCGAAATTTAACCGCTTCTTTATATGTCCATGGTCAATGGTAAGAAATTTTATGAATATCATCTGATTCGCTTTGAAACAGCCATTTGGGCGGTCAATTTCATGTGTCCAAGAACATTTGCCACACCCTGTATTGGACTACATCGTAAAGAAAATAATAAACTAGTACAGTCTCAAAATTTCTAGTAGCAATTAATGCACTAAATTTACTGTCTTTATAAGCAATATTCTTATTTATAAGTAGGCGTAAGAATAACCTCTAATGAAAAACTATGCATCTTATTGTATTGCTTAGTATTAACTTTACCATTTTCTATATGTATTGTTAAATCCTTATCCAGAAGGATCAATAAAGGCGCGTGGAGCGCAATCGGAGGCGCTGTCGGCTGCCGCCTGCTCCCGATACCATGTTCCTGGTTCGGAGTTTTCGCCCAGGCCAACCAAGCCTTCCATCCCTCCGGGGTCGGTGAATTGGTACCGACTTGTCTGGGAAGGATAAAGCGCTGACTTTTTTATCGGCTGGTTATCGCAAGTCATTGAATGGCCAAATACATATTCAAATCGCCTCCACGACATCCCGTAGAAGTGGAATGCGTGGCGCATCCCAAAGAAGATTGAATAACGCCGTCCTTTATCCTTTATCCTCTATAAGAAAAATTACGAAGTTCTCTCAGTCTATACTCTGGAATCTGGCGCATTGAGAGATCGGGTACAAACGGCGGCCCATGATTACTTTTCCTGATGAAAAACGGACGGAAGACATTGAAAAAGTAATTAAAGTACTTGTTATAAAGAGCGAATCATGGCCAATAACATATAAAGATTAGGGTATAATGTGCAGAGGAGTAAGTTTTTTCAAACCATCTCTACGCTTTTAAGTCCCTTTCAAGGGCCTTTTCTAAAAATTTTATGAGCTACTGCTAGTATAGTTTACATCTGAATTGAGAGCAGAATATGCTAACGAGAATTGAAAAATAAGGTATGACAATCTGAAGGAAGTACGATAATAGTGAGTTTCTACTCAACCTATTCTCAGCTCCAAATGTCACATAAAATTCATCCGTTACAATTCTGCAGAATTCGGAAAGTCACTCTAGTCTAGTCGCTCTATACATCAAATACCGATTCTTACGCCTCTATCAATCTTCGGAGTGGAACGCATAACAGTCTCCCAAGAGGATTATTGCTGCTGAGCTTGAATTATCCCTCGAATAGCTTCCACAACGAAAATATCTGCGAGATATTGTTTTCGTGCCTTTCGTAAGGAGACATGCATCGTAAAGTGACGAATTTGTGTTTAGAGCTATAGCTGATTGTGTGGAAACGCAGTCGGAGGAGGCGCCGGCGGCGGTTTGCAGTCCGACTCAAAGCTCTTGGTTCGAACTTCTTGTCCATCCTTGCTGGTCAGAGAATCGGTAGCAGGCATGTCTTGAAACGACAAGACACTGACTTATTTATCGGCTGGCCACCGCAAGCCGTCGTATAGGCAAATACGCATTCAAATCGCCTCCACGACATCAAGTATTAAGGTGGGCCAAAAGTAATGAGACAAATTCAACAAATTTCTTCATCTCTTTATAACTCAATTACAACTTAATGGTGCTGAGGAATGTATTCGCCATTAAGGTCAATGACCTTGCTGCCACCTATCAGCCAACACTACGGTCCCAAGCTCGCTCGGTCCATCTGCCCCGCGTGTGTTGTGTGAATGCACACAACACACTGAATTCGACGGCGTCGTCCAAAAATCGCCCTCCAACTGCTTTCGTCGCTCAGGGGGAGTCCGCAGCTGGATTCTGCAGAAGCATACGACTGGGAAATGTTCAGAAGACGCCTGAAAATTGTGTAGACGTTAAAACCCCTGATCTTCATCCAGCCAGTTGAATGAAATACAAAAACGCCACCGATCTTAGGAACCGAACCTCCGACCTCCAAGCCTGAACCCGCCCCTCTACCCACTGCGTCACGACACGTCTGGCAGCCATTTCTAGGGCGGTGTCGTCAAATGCGGTGTTTGTGTGCATTCACACAACACACGCGGTGCAGCTGGACCGAGCGAGTTTGGGATCTTACATCAGCCAACTACCTGATCCCATCCTTCCAGAACTGCTTAGGCCTGGTGCTGATCCGCTGCTCGTTGTGGTTGTCGAGGTCTGCTTGGGTCCTTGTGTCCCTTCCGACCACGAAGTCGCATAGGCTCAAGAGTAGTGGTAGTCGCATGGAGAGATGTCCGACGAATGCGATGGGTGAGACATGTGAACGCAGCCCAGCTGAGCAAGCTTATCCGTGGTCACTTTTGCTCGATGGGGTGCGGCGTTGTCGAAGAGGAGGACCTTCTTGAAGCGCGGAGACCGAATAAGTGCGAGTCGCCGGTCCATCTCTTCTATTTCGTTCTCCATGGCCTTGTAGTCCATCGTCGTGCTTTTGGAAAACAGCTTCCAGCAGAGCGATCCATGGGGCGCAGACTCAAAAGCTCCAAAGGTGCTTCTCGCCGTGAACATCTCGCCGAACGAAGGTCGGCAACAGGTCACCAGGCCTCACCCAGACTCGCTGCTTGGCAGGATTAAGGTAGAAGACGTACTTCTCATCTTGCGTGAATATTGAGCCCAGGCTGCTCGAGGTTGGGAATTAGGCGAGATTTGCGCGACACAGGTCAACTCGTCAGCCTGGGGTTTTGGCATGAGACAGATTGCGGTTTTGGCATGCTTCTGGAAAGGACGAAAGTGGCCGCTTCTCAGGTGGCCTTCAGTAGCCAACAAACATACAAATACGAGAAGCACGAAACCGGGCTCCAGTCCGACATATATGGGCACGGCATGGAGACTCTCATTACTTTCGGCCCCCTAATAGAAGTGGAATGCGTGGCGCATCCCGCAGAGGTATGGGCTAACGTAGTTCTTTTTCCTTCTCATTCTCTTTTGTTGGAGTTATCATGACTACTGACAATATTTTTGTATTACAGCGGTAATACTACTGTAGATGCATAACTCATTATTCTGTATTTTTATCCTGATGTCTTGTATCTCTTCATTGACGCTACCGGGTAAAAGCTCATAAGTCATAACGAAAAAGCGAAAACTGGACACTAAATGTGAATCAGAAAATCGTCAACAAAACACCATCAACAGAGGAATTTAGTTCTACATAGTTCTATACATCGTTATTATACTAATTGTAATATAACATTTCCCCAGCTCCACTGACATTATGTCTTTCTGTTACTTAAATAAATCAAGCCTCGATCTAGACTTCAATGAAGATCGATCAGCGAAAATCTTTTTTCACGGCTGAGTCAGCCGTTCGATGCTCCGAATGTGTGAGAAGCCCTCCGCCTACAGGTGGAATTCTGCTGCGATAACAGCGCGCTATGCTGTCGATAAACAATCAATAACTATTATATTACTGATAAACTATCCCGCTACATGGCCACCCCGTTGACTTCTAGACTTCTGTGAATATCTATTTGCATGGCTCTTTTGTTTAAAGTTTGGATATTGCACTCACGAAGCATTTTTTTCGACCGTAAGCAGAAAATCAATGATCTTGTTTGGAAGTCGTCTTAGCCGCCGTTTTGATGAACTAAAGAAAGAAGATTTGCAACCCACTGTAGTTTTAGAAGTTAGAAGTTCATACCTTACCTAATCTTTGACAGGTTGTCAATGTTGATGGAAGTTTTTATATGAACTTGTTTAGTTCGATCAAGAAAAAACTAAAATGTTTATGTATTTTTCAAAGTTCCCCATTCTATACCAAAAGCATGTCTTGCCACGTTTCATTCAGTTTCTAGTTTCTCACCAGAGGACTTCAATATATGAGCAATAAATCTTTACAGACAGCCCTTGAACAACCTCCTACACGTCATCTATTCGTATCTCAAAGTGTGATATAAATTGAAAGCCGTTTCTTCGCCAAATTTTCTTTCCTTATCATTTTTGTTTCTGTCTGAACTTGGTTGATCCTGAACATTCAGCTTGGTTCAAGGCTATTAAATTTCGAAGTACATAATTGGTCTTTTATAATTGTTTTCTAACTTTATGGAGTTGAGCACACTCTCTACGGAATTGAAGTTTCAAATTATTATAAATAAATAAAACAGGGGCGCGTGTAGCGCAGTCAGAGGAGGCGCCGACTGTCGCCTGCACCCGATACCAGGTTTCTGGTTCGGATTTCCGGCCAGGCCAACCAAGCCTTCCATCCTTCCGGGGTCGGTGAATTGGTACCAGACTTGTCTGGGAAGGATAGAGCGCTGACTTGGTCATCGGCTGGCCACCGCAAGTCATTGCATGGCCAAATACGCATTCAGTTAGCCTCCACGGCATCCCGTAGAGGTAGAATGCGTGGCGCTTCCGAACAGGGATTGAGTAACGCCGTCCTTTATCCTTTATCCTTTAAATAAAATAGATATCCTTCCTGTTAAGGAGCTTTCACTGTATTCTTAGTGCCTCTACTTCCATCCCTGTCAGCTCTATTAGCTGCCAATCATTTGACCATCGCGATGCTCGAGCGAGCGCCAGCACCGTCCCCATTCATCCCTGTCGCGTGCCAGAATGGTCCGATGGGTCCTCCTCGCTCGAGGGGCAGGAAGAGCGTCATATCGTTCGTTCAGGGTTCTCATGAAGAAGTCTGACCAACACGTTGTAGGGAATCCCGGTGTTTTCTTGACATTCCGCACAGCCCAGTTGGTGGCGGCTCTAGTTCAACGTCTGTGAAGCACATTACGTGACCGGCCCACCTAATTTTCGACGGGTTGGCTCAGGCGACAGCGTCGACGAAGCTTGGAACTCCGGAGGCACTTGCGTGAGTCGTGTCATTCCGAGCATACAATACAAATACAACACGAGTGATATCCGAACTAATACTTAGAAAATGACTGGAGATAGATTTAGTGCGAAAGCGGATATTAGACGTAGAGGGTTTTGAGTTGTGAACTTCTTTTTCGCGGGGCTTCTACCCCTGGTAAGTCTGGAATTCTCTTGGGTGAAATGGCTTACATACAGTCCTTGAAGGAAGCCAGCTACGTCTTCTACCTACAGAGCCGGTGGTCTCTATTTAACCAAGGCTATAACCAAGGGTAACCAAGACAAATGAAGGAATGATATCTTCTCCGTAGTGCAGCAGAAGATCTCTGAGCAGAATTTGGCCAGATGCTGAAGGATCTCCTTGCCGATTCCTGCTCCGAAGTCGGCCTTTGTCTGCTAGCAAACGCGCTGACCTTTGACAGCCTGATGACTCGTCGGTCGGTGTGCGAGCGTGTGCACGCGTAGGGTGCTTAGCCGTTGATTTGCTATTCATTATTCAACCTTGGCAACGGTCTGGCCACCTCACCCGGACGCGGGCTCGGCGGCCCGCCACCAAACCAGCCAGCTGATCTGGTCGGTAACCGACCGCGACCAGCCAGCAGTCCGTCCACGCCACCGCCACCACCTCTCGACCACCACCGTCACGTCGCCACTTGAACTCGCCGCTCGAAATCGATTTTATTCAACCGATGTGTGTCATGTCCATTAGGAGGGACATGTCCGACGAACGTCATCGTCCTTACATGCGTTTTTGCTCCTTCTGAACTGCCGAGCATTTTGGACGGTTTACTGCGCGACGGACGCTCATCTCACAAACTCTCCTGCCATGACCACTACATTGACTGCCTCCTACAACTCTTGAGCGTTATTACTCTGTGATTGATTGCTATTTAAGCAGATTATAGCAGATTAAGCTATCCTAATCGGAGGGAGGCATATGGATTTTACAGATTTGCGTCTTCAATCACCACTTGCTTAAGTTTCCATGAGAGTTCACTTATGTAGTGTTCCATGATATTGGGGCTTTAAGTGTATGGATATGGTTGTGTGGCATGGAATGACGTCCCCGATTGACGCTTTACGTTTACATAGTCCTTCCCAACTAGGACAGATGCACAGATTTTATTCCTGTCGCAAACGCAGCCATTTTTCTTGCTCATTGCACTTTTTTGCTTCTTTCTTTCAAAATACTGAAGGCCGCGCATTGAAAAGTTTCTAACGCATTTTTAGGTACTGAAAAAGGCCGTTGTCATGTTTTCATTGCGGTTGTTTTACTAGCTTTCTTTTCTTTGTCTTCTTTTATTGCGCATGTTTGGTTTCTCCTTCCTTTTTTTCTCGAGTTTTGAGCAGGATTTTTTGACGTATGAAATAAATAAATAGGGCTCGAATTCTCTTGGGTGAAGTGGTTGGCCAGGTACCTACACAGCGGGTGGTCTCTATTTGAAAATTGCTAAAAAACATCCGTTCACTGCTATCGCCGGAACAGTTGGGGAGCCGTGTTGAAACCATTTTATATAGATACTCATGTAGTATTTGGGCGCGTGCAGCGCAGTCGGAGAAGGTGCCAGCTGTCGCGTGCACCTGTTTCGTTCCTGGTTCGGATTTCGCGCCCAGGCCAACCCTCCGGGGTCGGTGAATTGGTACCAGTGGTACCAAACTTGTCTGGGAAAGGTAAAGCGCTGACTTATTCATCGGTTGGCCACCACAAGTCATTGTATGGCCAAACACGCATTCAAGTTTCCTCCACCACACCCCGTAGAAGTAGAATGCGTGGCGTATCCCAAAATGGATTGAGTAACGCCTCCGCCGCTACCCCTATTCTACTCATCTATGTATTTATTTATTTTGATGTACGCGAAGGTGCGTTTCTCACGAAAGGAAAGGACAAAGCATTAGAAACTAAATTCGGCTGTGATAAAAAAGTTTGGTTTGAATGTTTAAATCAAAACTTCTTCCTTCGCAAAGCCTCGGCATGATAAGTTCTTCTAGTGTTAATAATGTGCCAGACGAGGTTTTTTATGGGGAATCTTCTTTACGTATTCGTGGCGCAACGTTTCGACGTGATCATCGTCTTCAGAGGCCTGAACATGTTTGGTGTTTTGATTTATGATTACAGCAAACGAGATTTATTATTTATTTATTGATTTATTATAGTACACTACAGAGGTTATGCCGTAAAGCAACTAAACAAAACATAATGCTGACGCAGAAAGAGTGGAAACTGCAGAATAAAAACAATAGGAGTAATAATAACAAGATATGATTTTTCCTGGATATGTTTGTTACTCTGTGTCTAGTAGAGTTCTTTTGGTTACCGATGTTGCCTGACGAGGAGAGATTCCGCCATGAACTCGTCTAGGCATCGCGGTTTTCATTTGATCGCTAATGTAAATGCTGCTTACATGAAACAACATTTAAAAACCTTTATCTATTAACCGATTTCCGGCTTTCTGTTCTGCAAAACAAGCTATAAAGCATTATTTTGCCATGAAAAATTAGAATTTTTAAAATTTCAAACAAATGGTTCGCTTATTGGGTAACTGAATTAAAGGTTTAAAGAAATCATGATGAAATTTTCCTAGAACGAAAAAATGTAGACAATGCAAAAAGTACAATTGTTAAGAACGCACATACCTCGTTGTTCCATATAAGCAGCATTTACACTATCAATCAAATAAAAATTGCGACGAGCGCTTCGTGTGTATGGCGCAATTTGGCCTTTTAGTACACTATATGGTTGCTGCTTTGCTGCTTTTTAAAACAGAATTTAATTTGTTATTTTTTCTGCAAAAGTAAAAATTTTATAAAATTATTACACTGATTCAGTCAGTTAAAGTAAAAAAAAATTAAAAAAAGGTTCTAAATTTTCCTTGAACAAATTTTTTTTCTAACCATCTTATTGACTCTGTAGTTTAACCTGTATGAAGGATGTTTCAATTCGGAAAAGTTCTCTTTGATTTCAAAAGTCTTAGGCCAGCTTAGAAGAGTGTTTTGAAAAGTGTCAATTTCTACCTGAAAATGGTATGAATGCCACCTTTACGAAAGGTAGACACTTTTAAGTGAAATCTTCAAAACTTCTTGAATTTTGACAGCTTCCAAAATCAAACTGAACGCCTTCCAAATAGAAAACGAACGCCTTCTAAATGGCAGCTAAAAATTATTTTAAAAAATTATAAAAATATTTCCAACGGCCTTTCCTATTCTTCGGATTTTTTTCAATATTACTACATTATACAACAGTATGAGAATGAGTCTGAAAGGCTGTTGAAATAATTTTTAATATTTTAATTTAATTTGGAGGGCATTCGTTTTTATTTGGAAGGTGTTCAGTTTGATTTCGAGAGTTATAAAAATTCAAGAAGTTTCAAAGGTTTAATTTGAAAGTGTCCACTTGTCGTGAATGTGGCACATGAAACGGTCCCACTGATATTTTTCGACTCAAGTAGTAATATGCAGCTATTTGTACTTTTTGACGAAACTTAACGATTTAATGCAAACGCACAACCCTGGAGGGGACAAAACGCTTACTCGTGCATCGTCTTTCCACATCAAGTTTATGCAAATCGCCTCCACGACATCCTGTAGAGCTAGAATGCGTAAGGGATTGAGTAACGGTTTCCTTCTACTTTATTTTCTACTTACTTATTTCTGGTAGGATGGCTGGCGCTGAGTACTACAGTCGAAGGAGGCCCCAGCTGCAGCGTGCTCCTCGATTCAGGATTCTTGGTTCGGATTTCCCGGCCAGGCTAACCGAGTCTTCCAACCCCCCCCCCCCATAGATCGATGAATGGGTACCAAATGGTACCGTCTGGGGGTGACAACCACTGACTTCTCCATCTACTGGCCACCACAAGTTGTTGCCAGAAGCCAGAAACCGGACGCGCCTTCAGACTGCCTAACCTGATTCCCGCAAGAGTGGAATGCGTGGCGCATAACAAACATGGATTGGTTAAAGTCGCCCTTTAATATGTTTTAATGTGTTTCCTCTTTCCTCTTTCCCCTGTTTCTTCGCATGCATGTTTGCGCAACCATTTCCCTTCATGTAAATCAATGCACAGAAATACTAGTTTCTGATTCGACGCGGCATCCACTTAACACAACCACCCTGTGATCGTCACGTAACGTTCTCAGCGAATAACGAGCCATAAAGATCACATGCGCTTTTGTTACCCTGGACAGACAGTGCTGTTCCTGTTTCCTTAGATTCTACGCATTGAGTTTATCCTCGTATGCAAAGCGAGCAATGCGTTTGTTTGCTTTCTGGTTTATCGGCTTTTTATTGGGCAGCTCCTAGCAATGGCAAGTATCCATAAGATGAGAATAGCGACCCATCTGACATTTGCTTACTTATTTACATTCATAGGGATTGAAGGGCTCATGTAGCGCAGTCTGAGCAGGTGACGGCTTTCGCGTGCATCCGATACCAGATTCTTGGTCAGGTCATGATTTCCTACCCAGGGCAACCAAGCCCTTCTTCCCTCCGGGGTCAGTGAATTGGTACAAGACTCCTCTAAGAGGGATGGAGCGCAGAATTGTTCATCGGCTTGCCACCGCAGGACCAAATCCACATTCAAATCGCCTCCACAACATGCCGTCGAATTACAATGCGTGGCGCATCCCAAAAGGGATTGAGTAGCGCCGTTCTTCAGCTTTATAATTATCCTTAAAATTTAAACTCCTACTATAAATGCTTGTTCTTTCTACTGAGAGGCACTGTGATTCGTTTTGTACCAGCGCTTTGATGGTTCTGTGACTGAAGTTGGTGAGATAATGGTGTAATCACCTTGGTCTAACTGGCAAGAAAAGGAGATCATAAGGCATGACTGCTACATAGAACCACCCATTTATCAAGAAACGAGCAAAAAACCGTCATTTGGACATCGCTTTTACTTGCACATTTTAGACCATTTCGGAGACGGTCACTCTTGTTTCTTTGCTTGTCATTAAAGGGTAAAAGGGTAAAGGACAGCGTCGCTTAATCTCGCTTGAGATACGCCACGCATTCTACTTCTACGGGATGTGGTGGAGGAAATTTGAATGCGCATTGGCCATACAATAACTTGCGGTAGCCATCCGTTGAACAAATCAGCGCTTTATCCCTCCCAAGCGAGTCCGGTACCAATTCAGCGACCCCGGGAAGAATGGAAGGCTTGGCTGGCCTGGGCGGAAAATCCGAACCAAGAACCTGGTATTGGGGAGCACGAGACAGCAGGCACCTCCGTCGACTGTGCTACACTCGCCATGCTACACGTGGTTCGTCCAAAAGTCCAAATGTTGGTGGCAGCTCGCAGTAAACCACGGATATGGACGATTTCAACAGCTCAATTCAAGACGCGCCATAAAGTTTCCAGTCGAGTGATTTTGAGCGTTTCTTTCACGTTGAAAGAGCCTAAACCAGTGCAGTTCTCCGGCTGTATTGCTTCTTCCGGGCGCTTGTAGCGCAGTCGGAGGAGGCGCCGGCTCTCGCCTGCACCCGATACCAGGTTCCAGGTTCGGATTTCCCGCCCAAGCCAACCAAGCCTTCCATCCCTCCGGGGCCGGTGAACTGGTACCAGAGTCGTCTGGGAAGGATAAAGCGCTGAATTGTTCATCGGCTGGCCACCGCAAGTCATTGTATGGCCAAATAGTCGCCTCCACGACATCCCGTAGAAGTGGAATGCGTGGCGCATCCCAAAAAGGGATTGAGTAACGCCATCCTTTACCCTTTACCCTTATTGCTTCTTCTGTGCTGCTTGTGGACGCCACGTCAAAGAAAAGTCTGTGGGACCAGTCCACCTACCCCGGAGAGATGGAAGCCTTGCTTAACCCGTGCGCCTAATCCGAACCTAGAACATGGCATCGGGTGCACGCGACAGCGGTACCTTCTCCTACTGCTCTACACGCGCCCCAGCTTGTCATAACTCTTAGTTAATCCTCTCTTAGGTTTTCTATAACTCTCTATAACTCTCTCGGGCAATATCTATTTGGTTTTCCGGAAGGTTTCCTATATGGACCAGTAGCATCCGAACAAAAGTCGAATCGCTATTTCGATCGAAATTTAATCTCGGGTAGACGACTTTCATCGCGAGTGAATCGCGCGTTTTCCACCGCTAATCGGTTAGATGACTATCTGTGCATGGAGATTTGCCTCTCTTGTGCCGATGTGCTGTCATGTCAACTGGTCTATAGAGAGGAACACCGACCAAGGTCGAATCGATTTCGAGTATTCGCCGGCCTTGTTGGAAAAACTTTCGGATTTTATTAGCGTTTTCGTTCTGTTTCCTTCTTTTTTTGGTTCTGCATCATATATTAGATCAGAGGAGCTATGATGACGTGACCTATGAGAGCGCGGATATGTTCTTACACAGAGAAAGGAATAGTAATGAAAAGAAGAAGAGGAAGAACCGACGTTTTTCGTCTTACTACGTCGTACTTTACATTTACAGACACTTTTTGAATTGCTAGACGCGTATAGCGCTGTTGGTGGAGGTGCCGGCTGTCGCATACCAGGTTCCTGGTTCGGATTTCCCGCCAAGGCCAACCAACCCTTCCCTCCCTCCGGGGTCCGCGAATTAGTGCCGGACTTGTCTTTGAAGATTAAAGCGCCTTCTACAAGGGTCGATGAGCAATAAAGGATGAGGATAAGGGACGGCGTTACTCAATTCCTTTTGGCATGCGCCACGCATTCTACTTGTACGGGATGTCGTGGAGGCGGTTTGAATGCGTATTTGGCCATACAATGACTTTGCGGTGGCCAGCCGATGAGCAAGTCAGCGCTTTATCCTTCCCAGACACTTTGGTACCAATTCACCGACTCCGCATCGATGGAAGGCTTGGTTGGCCTGAGCGGGAAATCCGAACCAGGAGCCTGGTATCGGGTGCACGCGACAATCAGCACCTCCATCGACTGCGCTACACGCGCCAAATATTGGTATAAAAAGAATGAAGCAATGAACAATAGTCATCACAAAATCAAAAGAAGATCAGAGCTCCACGTCTGAAATAGCTGATGATTTTTCCTTTGAATGTGGCACGGTGTAATGGCATGGGGAACAGGATGCAAGATCTAATGGATGTGAACTACTGAACAGAAACTGTTGCACTTTTTCTTTTAAAATTCCCTCTTTCTATTCCGCGTTGGGCAACACTTATTTCATAAAGCCGGAAATATTTATTTATTTATTTAGTTAGTTATCACTATATGGATAACCATGAACAAGAAAAACAGAACAAATGTTATTGTAAACATAAGTTAAAGTCATTGTAAATAGGAAAAACAAAACAAGAATCGACCCAGTAAATATGAAGACTACAAAGCTACATCCTGAAGATATCGGTCAAGAAGTTTTCTATATTGCCATAAGGAATTCGGTACGATGTGTTTTTTAGATAACTTCAAAAATTCAGAGCCAGTACGGCAAGTGAAAAATAGAGACATTCTACTGCTTTTTGCTCTGGGAAACTGAAATTTGCTGTACTAACCTCGACCCTAACTCTATTTGCAGTATTATACACGGCTGAGAATTTTGCGTATTTTGTTTCTTCTTTTCTGCTCTCTTCGTTCCGTTTCGCGTATTTTCTGATTTTGGCAGCCATCTTTTCAGGCTTTACCATCCTCCACGCTTTCCCCATCATTAAGTGTTGCTGATGTTTCCTATTTCCCAGTATTTCAGTGCGTCCATAACTATTTTCTCCGCCGTATGCGCTTTCACTGCTGAACGATCATCACCTTTTGTTTAGAAAAGTTTCCTTCATTTATTGACTAGATATCCTGAGGAATATATGAAGAAGTACCGATGAGTATTATGAGCGCTGACATTGATACACTCAGGGTAAGGACGAAACATTTATTAGAAAAAGGCTATGCAAACATAATAGGGCACAAATCCTTATCAAAAGTTTTGCAAGCTTAACATTACCACAAAACTAAGTGAACCATTTCAGAAAGACCTGAAGGAGCGAACATCGGAGGTGGACAACCTAAAGAAGAAGCTGCAGAAGGCGGAGAGGGACCGGTGGGTGTTAACTCTTGCCGTGCTTCTTTTCACCTCTTGTTCTTGTATTTATTTTATCGATTATCAGCTATTTAATGTCGCTTTCAAAATTATGTATTTTTTCTTGTTGTTGTGTTTTTGTCTCCCGCTAGTTTGGGATCGGCTGGTTGAACTGTACGCTTCGGGGGTTTAAGGATCTACTGTTGTCCAGTAAAATATCTAAGAATCAACAAGCATTTGTAGAAACTACAAGCAATCCTTATTCTTTATATTAAGTTACATAGTTCGAACTACCATACACCGCCTTTGTTCCATTAGGATCACAGTTACGTTAGAAATGCTATTTTGGCTGTAAAAAATTGGCGTTTATGTATGTACATCGAGCACAGCTGTAGCGGATCTAAAATCTGCGGTCTACTCCGGATGAAAGGGGCGCGTGCAGCACAGTCGGAGGAGGCGCCGACTGTCGCCGGCACCCGATACCAGGTTCCTGGTTCGGATTCCCCGCCCAGGCCAACCAAGCCTTCCATCCCTCCGGGATCGGGGAATTGGTACCAGACTTGTCTGGGAAGGGTGAAGCGCTGACTTGTTCATCCGCTGGCACCGCAAGTCATTGTATGGCCAAATGCGCATTCCAATCACCTCCACGACATCCCGTAGAAGTAGAATGAGTGGCGCATCTCAATAGGGATTGAGTAACGCTGTCCGTTATCTTTCTTTTATACTGCAGGTGAAAGCGGAATCTTATCAAATATCGGTCCACTTCATGCAACGAGTGTGGTTTGAAACCACTGATTTCCCACCCTCTTCAGCTGACGTTCACCTGAAGTTGACCGCAAGGGGTTTCCGGAGTTAGTCTTTGCAAGTGCTGCACTTCATCGCTCTGCATAAGAAGAAAGGGTAAAGGTTATGGTGTTACTCAATCCGTTTTTGGGGTGCGCCGCGCATTCTACTTTCATGGTGTTTCTCGAAAGCAACTCGAATGCGTTTTTGGATTATACAATGACTCGCTGCGCTGACCAACCGTTGGACAGTTTTATTCCTCCCCGACAAGTCGTACTAATTCACCGACCCCAGATGGAACGAAGGCTTGGTTTGCCTGGGCGTAAAATCAGAATCAAGAACGTGGAATCGGGTGCCCATGGCAGCCGGCACCTCCTCCGAATGCGCTACGCGCGTTAGTTGCCACAGATATGCTCAAAAAATTTCTACTACGCGGTTCAGACTGATAATCGCTCCTTATTCGGTTTGGTCTTTTAATGATTGAGAAGCATCTGGAACTGCTGAAGCTAAAAACGTATCACGATAGCTGGCGGTGTTCATCGTTAGGAATTCAGCGGAAGATTACGAAATGGAACAGTCTGATGGATAAAAGAAAGGCCTCTAGTGAACGTAAATGAATCCATTTTATTTCTATTAGAGCACTTTATGAATAGAAGCGTATTGTGCTGCCGGAAAAGGCCATATTTTCTGAGTTTGCCATTAATCGATTCAAGGTTCGGCTCGCGCCCAGGTCAACGAAGCACTCTGTCCTTTCCGGTACCTGCTCCGATTGCGCTAACAGACACCAATCGCTTCTAAGTGTGCTCCAGAAATCCTTTTAAGCGGCTCAGACTGATAACCCCTCCTCATTCGGGTTGAAATCCAAATAATTCTGAAGATTTCGGAGCAGCTGAAACCTAGAACTGCACCAATCGTACATATTACGGTAGCTGGCAGTGGTTCATTCGGTATTCCGCAGTAGATTACGAAACGGAACAGATTGATGGATAGCTGAATGGCTTCTAGTAAAAGCAAATAGATTTTTGAGCACATCCCTTTTGTTTTGTCTTCTTCTAAATCTTCTGAAATCTTCTGAGAGTGCGCCGTGCACAATGCGTAAGGGGTCGAATATATCAATCGAAGGGGGACAGCTTGTAGATTGAGCATTTATGGAGGTTTATGAGAAATTCTCGGGCGCCCTACTCAGGAATTGCTGTACTCTGCCCCGGCGACACTTTGATGTATATAGGATCGAACCTACCAATCGAACCAAACCGCAAAACCGCGGTTTGTGCGGCGTCTATTCAAAATACGCGTCCAGTACTGTATAATAACGGATTATCCGTAGGCACACATTACGCAGTCGGAAGAGGCTCATTTTTCGATTGCTATGAATCGATTCAAGGTTCTGACCCGGCCCAGGTCAACGATGCACTCTATCCTTTAAAATTCAGCGATTTGCCATGGGAAATCTTAAAGCACTAACATCGTTAATCGTGGGGCCATTGCAGGGCATTCTATGGGCCATATACTCATTCACTAGTGCTTCCGGCAGTTCTGGAAATGGCACTCTCTCTTAAAGGACTGTGATCTACCTATACAAAATTTTGACAGAAACCTAGCCTTTCTTATCTTACTTAGCCTGTGTGACGGTGTCAGATGAGTGGTTGTCTGGTAGATTGGAATTTTCGCCGACATTTTGGAGCAGAAACGCTGCATGGAAGTAAAATAATTCGCCAGCCCCTCGTTACGGCAGTGCTCAGCATTGCCGATAATCCCGTTCGTGTCCTAACTCTTTCGCTAATCCGCCAAGCAAACACGTTTACCGTAACGGACGGCACCGCATTACTTCACCATTCGAGTAACCATTCCAGCCTTAATGCATCGAGAATTGCGCAACGGGGTCGGCGCTAGAAACTCCACAAGACCTCTTTTGGTGGACAGAAAATACTGTAGAAGTTAAGCTGTCATAATTCTTATAGGTTACGATCAAAGCAAGTCTAAAATCACTCGTCTGACAATCCTAAGGGCTTTGTTACCAAAGCCGTGAAGAATCTATCCTACTTTGAATGCGGTAGCGCAGTCGGAGAAGTCACCCCGGCTGTCGTCTGAATCTTGAATCAAGTTTCTTGGTTCGGGCCTATTAAGACTTCCATCCCTTAGGAGTCATGAATTGGTGCCATACTTGGATAAATCACTGACGTATCCATCAGTCCACCACCGCAAGTTATTGTTTTACAGGAAAACATGTATTCGCATTATCCCACCACGTTTCGTTGAAGTAAAATGCGTGGCGCATTCCTAAAGGGGTTGGATAACGCAATGTTCTATTGTTGATTCGTTCTTAATTGATTGGTCGAACATCTGAACGCAGTCAGCCAAGTCTTCAATAAGAATGGATGCCTCTAAGTCAGCGGAAGCTCAGAAGCTCATTCTTCAGCTTTTTGACTGTTGGGTTACTTTATTCCAAAATTTTCAGTAAAAATATTATTTATGAGCGCTTACACGCTGAATACAGGCACTAAAATACCTTGCGCCATGCACTCGAAAAGCTCAACGCGACTTTTATTTGATTGGTAGAGTAAGGCTGCTTACATGAAGCATCATAGTGGGGATATGTGTTCTTTATAATTGTGTGTTGTATCGTTTTCAGGTGTGAAACTTTGTCCAACCAGGGCACGGATTCATCAACCAGCGGGTATAGGTAAAGATACCGTAAGAGAATTGTACCCACTACCAGCAGTGGGTTCGATTCGTATTCATGAAAGGAATCAAGGGTAAGGTACAACTAGGCCTCTCGCGAGAACAGCTGATCTCACTGGAGCGCCATTTTGTCAATGGGGCGCGAACAAGTCGCGGGTATACGGATGTACCCACGACAGTCGGTGGGTTTTCTCTAACCACTGGTATACCCACGATTTTGCGGGTAACGTTTATCATGAATCGTGGTTATGTCCACCCCTATACCCAGCATACCCGTGGGTATGCGCGTTGATGAATCCGGGCCCAGCAATTTGACCACCATTCGCCTTGGAGGAGTTCACGGCGCAATCTTTCCCTTTAGCACTATAAAATTGCCGCCCTCCTGCTCTTCGAAACAAGCTCCATACCATTAATTAAAAAAAGAAGATTTTGTAAAATTTCAAAAACCTTGAATATAAAATTATTCTAACCTTTTCCTAGAATATGAAATTATTGTAACCTTTTTGGAGAGTCTCTAGTTTAATGTAGGAGAAGCTCATTTTGACTTGGAAGAGTTCACTTTGATTTCAGAAGTCTTAGACTAGCTTAGAAGAATGTCCGAGTAGATTCGAAAAGTGTCCTACTTCATTTGAAAAGTGATCAATTCGATGTGAAAATGCTGTATACGGGACGAGAACTAGAGCAGCAGATCTAGAGATGTGAAAAACTAGGCCAAGTAACGAAAAGGTGAAGGCAGCGAAGGAGAGCGGTATCGTAGAGGAAGTGGCTCGTCGAATAGATGCGGCGGCTTATCGATATGCGTTAATGGCTTGGAAGCGGATTGGGCTGGGTGGCTACCGACGGACGCCCTTATAAGAAATTCCAAGCACGAACACACATACGCGACTTGCTTTCGTCAAATGAGATCAGAATATTTAAGTCTTCTTTGAAGAGTTAATCTCCTGCTTACGGTGAAGGTGGACTTGCGCTTTGGGATGAGAAAGTGCGGCCATACCGAATGAATTAGTGAGGTCAACCTAGAATTCTTATGAGAACGTGCTTATACCTCGCATAACTTTGTCAGAACAATTCTAGATTGGCCTTACTAATTCATTCAGTGTCAACTTGTTGCAATCAAAACTCCTGCGTCAGGCCGGACTCGAACCCGCACCCCCCCCCCTCGCTGACTGGGCTGGAATGCTCTAGCCATTACACCACAGATGCTGTTTGATCGAACGCAATATCTACACCTCCTGGTACCCATCATCGCTCACCCGTATGTCGGTGTGAGCCACCCGCTGACATAAAAAAAACTGAATTTCGGCCCAGTCAGCAGAGGGTACAGGTTCGAGTCCCGCCTGGCGCTAGGGTTTGATCGCATCGCTATGAAGGCTTGCAATCTCGATACCAACCCGATTGAGGTTTAAAGAAAATGAACTGAATCATATCGCGAGAAAGTGCTTACGGAAGAGGTGCTCCAGCCTACTGTACAAGGGTTGTGGAACAGAATGAGGTATTGTAATTATTCTCGAGCGAGCACCTTTTAGAATCTGCAGACACTGAAAATAAACGCGAATATGCCAAACTATTCGAAGACCTCGTTGCTATATAGTTTGAAGGGTAAAGAAAAACAAGCATAAGTCGTTAGTTTCCTTATTTTTGGAATGTGCCACAGACTGCTTCTATTAGGTTGTCCCATAAGTCCCCGCCGTTTTTTTTCAACGATTCACTGCAGATTTCGCCGGCGGTCTCTTGCATAGCGCTGCATAGTTTTCGAAAGAGAATGATTTGCTCTATCAGAGCGTTTACAGCATTTTTTCTTTGTCATGAATTTTGTCAATTTTCGGTCGTTGAAGTGAAAAGTGAAAAGTGAAAAAGCAGCCATTTGCGCACTTGTTCTCTCCGCTTAGGTTTGTAATTTTTGCAGAGTTTTTTATAGCATTTGGAAGAACATGTTCTCTACTACAAGAATGTGTGTTGGTCCTATTTTCTCATTTGTCCTTTATTGATTTTTAGGCCATCAAATTGGGAATTCCGACCTTTCCGTACGAGTTTTTTTCCAAAACTCCGGTTCTGTGGTTGGACTTTTTTGCTTGGTGTTATATGTCGTTTGGAAGAGGATGTCTTGTTCATTAAGAATTTGTGTCGCGTTTATTGGCTCCCGCCGATTTCTGTCGAATATCAACAATTGAAGCAGGAGAAGGAGTTGTTGATGAAGACGATTATTCTCTTTTTGGCATTTTGTTGACATTCAATAGAAATCAATAAACGCGACACATATGCTTATAGAGCAATACATTCTCTTTCGAATGACTTATAACACCATTCCAAAAAGTCCAACCACAGAGCAGGAGCTGTCGGCAAAAATAACCACCCTCCTTCGGACGTCCCAATTTGATGAACTTAAAATCAATAAAGGACAAATGAGCAAATAGCACTAACAAATATTCTTGTAGTACAGTACATTGTCGTCCGAATGCTATGAAAAACTGCGCAAAAAATTGCAAACCTAAGCGGAGAGAACAAGTGCGCAAATGGCTACTTTTTCACTTTTTCACTTTTCACTTCAACGACCTAAAAATTGACAAATTTCAAGATGAAAAAAGAAATGCAATACATGCTCTGACAGAGCAAATCATTTTCTTTCGAAACCTATGCAGCCCTATGCAAGAGACCGCCGGTGAAATCTGCAGTGAATCGTTGAAAAAAAAACGGCGGGGACTTATGGGACAACCTAATACATATGGAGTATTGTTAATTGAACCTGGGAGAGCTTAAGCCTTATCCTTACGCCTGTGCTACAGCAGCACAGGAAGAAGATAATCCTTCTCGGGATGCGCCACGAGTTCTATTTCTACGGATTTCGATTTCGTGGAGGCAATTTGAATGCGTATTTGGCCATACAATGACTTGCGGTGGCCAACCGGTGAACAAGTCAGCGCTTTCTCCTATCCAGACACGTCTGATACCAATTCACCGACCCCGGAGGGATAGAAGGCTTGGTTGGCCTGGGCGGGAGATCCGAACCATGTACCTGGTGTCGATTGCTCGGGACAGCCGGCACCTCCTCCGACTGCACTACACGCGTCCAATATTGATATTAGAAGAAAAAAATAATAGGGGGTGATTGAAGGTGTTTGTGTGAAGGAGAGGTCGTAGTCCTCTTTTATGGTTCGATATTCTCCATTTTAGGATGGGCGCGTGTAGCGCAGTCGGAGGAGGCGCCGACTGTCGCGTGCACCCGATACCAAGTTCCTGCTTCGGGCAACCAAGCCTTCCATCCCTTCGGGGTCGGTGAATTGGTGCCAGACTTGTCTGGGAAGGATAAAGCGCTGACTTGTTCATCGGCTGGCCACCGCAAGTCATTGTATGGCCAAGTACGCATTCATATCGCCTCCACGACATCCCGTAGAAGTAGAATGCGTTGGCGCATCCCAAAAGGGGTTAAGTAACGCCGTCCTTTATCCTTATTCTCCGTTGTAACTTATGAGCTGCAATCAGAGGAGGCGCCAGTTTTCATTTCATTTTCGTGCACCTTGATGTGATTCCTGGTTAGGTGCCAACGAGTCGAATAAACTTTCCATTCGTTCGATATTTATTGCCTTCTATATCGGAAGTCAGTGTATGGGAGCTCGTGGAGCTTGTCTCCACGACATCTCACAGATGTGGAATACATGGCTTATCCAAAATGAGATGCATTAGCGTTGGTCTTCATCAGTTATCCTTTATTGCCACCAAGATTCTTCGTGCAGACATCTTCCAGTAGTCTTTCCATCAACAGTTTTGACTTCCTAACCAGATTTCGTCGCGTAGGGAATTTAGCTTCCGTCGGCGGCTAATTGATGGGTTCCAAGACACGTCCGCCGTACACACGGTATACATCCGGTTTCCGAGTTTTGACGGACGTCGACGCCGCTAATGACAAGGAATTGCTGCTGAGGACACTCGTCGTCCACAGAGGACAAGCACCCTAAAGTATTAGCTGTCTTGAGAGCTTCGTACTCGTGAGAGCGAATGTTTGGAACGTCAGCCGGCGATGGAATGAACTTTCACTTAAAATGTACCTGATAAATCGAGCAGCAATAGCTCCACTTTCTAGTGAAACACGAAATTTTTCAAAGCAAACTGAGTGCTTTTCAAAACAAATGGAACCCTTTTCATATCGAATTGGGCATTTCCCCAAGCAAGCATGAGGCTTTTGAAATCAAACTGAACATCTCCTTATCACAGCGAACGTCTTCCAAATTGAATTAGAGACTTGCCGAGATGGTTAGAATAACTTTTGTTCAAACAAAATTTACTATGAGTTTTTTGGTTTTTAAACTCCCTGCCCTACTAGTCTATTTAATTATTTATTTCAAGGCGTAGATCATAGTCTAGCGTAAACTCACTTACTTTACTTTGATACTTTGATGGTCCTTTTGTTGGCTAGAGGTCTTCTCAGCGGGGACCACAACTCTTCCAGACCGCTCGATCTCTGGCTGCTTGCATCCAGTGAGACAGATTCCGCTCTCTGAAAGATCTTGAGAATGAGTCTGCCCATCGCGTTGGCGGTCGTCCCAGTGGTCCTTTATGGTCTCTCGAGAGCCATTCTGTGACACGGAGACTCCATCTATCGTCCTTTCGTCGAAGCAGGTGTCCGGCCCAGCGATGTTTGGACTTCTTCATGTACTGCATCGGGTCTGCTAATTGCGACTTCTCCCGTAGCTCCTTCTTGCCACTGCTGACGAAGGCTTGTCCTCAGAAGACATCTCTCCAGTGCACGATGCGTAGTTTGCATCGCTCTGGCAATTGTCTTTTTGGCGGGCCAGGTTTCCGTCGCGTAACACTTCGCAGGCAGTACAGAGGCGTTGAATATCGAGGCCCTGAGGCCGGGATCCTTGACCTGATCGGTGACTTCGCGAATCGAACTGAAGGCTGCCCATGCTGCGCGTCTCCTGCGGGCGATTTCAGGAGCGAGGTCGTTATCCATGTTCAGCTCTCTTCCCAGATAGACGTAGGAATCGACCTGTTGTAGAGTGACTCCATTTAACCTTACGAGTCCCGTGTCACACCACTGGTTGACCATAAACTGTGTTTTGGACATATTCATGTCCAATCCAATCTTCATACCTGCCACATTGAGCTCGTTCAGCATTTCCTCGACTTCTGCCGTGCTGGTAGAGATGAGACTAGCAAACTTCTGTCTATAATTAGTAATAGTAAAGACAATTATACAAACATCAACAGAGAAATCGCTTCACCGTATTCCTGGAATTCAACCAGCAATAGGACTTTTACAACCTTGCACAAACAGCTTTTCCAGGTCACTCTTCAGTAGTTTGTGGCACATTCTGCGGGTTGCTATTGTTTGAATGTTTTCTTTTGCTGTTTCTTGTCATTGTTTTGTCATTGTTTTCGTCCCGTTGATCATCGACTTGCTCGAGCGGGCGCCAGCAGCGTCTCCATTCGTCCCTGTCGCATGCCAGAATGCTCCAATGGACCCTCCTCGCTCGAGGACACGAAGTGCGTCATAGCGGTAGTTCAGGGCTTTCACGAAGAAGTCCGACCAACGCGTTGGTGGGCGTCCTGGTGTTCTCTTGACATCCCGCGCAATCCAGTCGATGACGGCTCTCGTCCAGCGGGTGTCTGCGAAGCGCATTACGTTTACGTGGCCGGCCCACCTAATTTTCGACAACTTGGCCCACGCGACAGCCGTGCAATAAACAATAATAATTATGAATGGATCCAATAGGGCTCTAAACTCCTTTAGTGATCAAAAGCTAGGAAATTTAGGTGTCAAATCATCCTTCTATATAATAAGCCGCTAACGTCTGTACGGGGCGGAGCGTCTGTACGGGGCGGAGCGTCTGTACGGGGGAGAGCGTCTGTACGGGGGAGAGCGTCTGTACGGGGGAGAGCGTCTGTACGGGGCGGAGTGTCTGTCCAGGGGGGGATCAGTGACGGTCTGCCTGGCCATCTGGGTGCTGAACTGTGAGGGGGAATCGTGGGGGGAGGGGGGTTGCAGTTGTGCAACGTGCCTGGCGAGTCAGTAGACGTGCCGAACACGCTGCCAAACGTGCCTGGAGATGCGGTGCTGGAGTCCTGTAAGGGGGAATCGTCGGAGGAGGGGGGTTGCAGTTGTGCAACGTGCCTGGCGACTCAGTAGACGTGCCGAACACGTTGCCCAACGTGCCTGGCGAGTCAGTAGACGTGCCGAACACGCTGCCAAACGTGCCTGGAGATGCGGTGCTGGAGTCCTGTAAGGGGGAATCGTCGGAGGAGGGGGGTTGCAGTTGTGCAACGTGCCTGGCGACTCAGTAGACGTGCCGAACACGTTGCCCAACGTGCCTGGCGAGTCAGTAGACGTGCCGAACACGCTGCCAAACGTGCCTGGAGATGCGGTGTTGGAGTAGAGAGAGGGGGGGTGTAGGGGGGGGGGGGGGGTGTATTTCGTTCAAGCGGTCCGAAACTTTAGCCTTGGGGGTAATCGAGGTCGCTGAACACGAATCTGAAGTTGATCAATCGATATCGATCGATAATATCGATTTTTCGTGTATTTCGTCCAAGCGGTCCGAAACTTTAGCCTTGGGGGTAATCGAGGTCGCTGAACACGAATCTGAAGTTGATCAATCGATATCGATCGATAATATCGATTTTTCGTGTATTTCGTTAAAGCGGTCCGAAACTTTAGCCTTGGGGGTAATCGAGGTCGCTGAACACGAATCTGAAGTTGATCAATCGATATCGATCGATAATATCGATTTTTCGTGTATTTCGTTAAAGCGGTCCGAAACTTTAGCCTTGGGGGTAATCGAGGTCGCTGAACACGAATCTGAAGTTGATCAATCGATATCGATCGATAATATCGATTTTTCGTGTATTTCGTTCAAGCGGTCCGAAACTTTTGCCTTGGGGGTAATCGAGGTCGCTGAACACAAATCTAAAGTTGATCAATCGATATCGATCGATAATATCGATTTTTCGTGTATTTCGTTCAAGCGGTCCGAAACTTTAGCCTTGGGGGTAATCGAGGTCGCTGAACACGAATCTGAAGTTGATCAATCGATATCGATCGATAATATCGATTTTTCGTGTATTTCGTCCAAGCGGTCCGAAACTTTAGCCTTGGGGGTAATCGAGGTCGCTGAAGACGAATCTGAAGTTGATCAATCGATATCGGTCGATATTATCGATCTTTTGTGGATGCCATTCAAGCGGTGTGGAATTTAAGGCGTGTAGGTGGTGGAGGTCATCATCATCCTTCTTCCTTCTATATAATAAGCCGCTAAGGGGAGTGTAACTTCTGTCAGTCTGTACGGGATGCCGTGTCAGTCCAGGGCGACGTGTTTGTCCTGTCTGTCCAGGAGGGGTCCAGTAACGATATGCCTCTATCCGGTGTTGGAGGAGTGCGAGGGAAGTGTGAGGGGAAAATCGGTGACGATGACATCGACAGCCTTAGTCACCGTTACCTACCGTACCCTACCATAATCGGCTGAAATTTCAAAGAAGGATGTTAGATTCGTGATCAGCACGCTAATTAACCACCCCCCCCCCTAGGCGAAGTGTGGGCGAAGTTTTTTTCGTAGCTCTACTCTACCTCTGGAGTGAGCGATCTCTAAGCAGGAGGGTGCAGACACTGCACTCTACTTCCCTTCAGTGCTTTTTCTCAAGAATTATTGACTTGACGTTTTGAATTTAAAATTACGCGGGTGTTTTGAATCTAGGCGGGACCTAATCGAAGCGCAGTGGCGCTCTCTGACTTTGCCGACGGATTCATTTTCTCCTAATCAAAGCGCGGTGGCGCTCTCTGACGTCTTCGACGGATTCATTTTCTATTTCGAGGAGTTTGACTTGCTTTTTCGGTGTTTCGCTTTTGATTAGCCTCATTGATTACGCTACGATCCGGTGAACAACGGAAGAAGGCATCGTGATATCGCTGATGAAGGGGGGGGGGGGTGAGACAACGGCTTGATGATTCGTTTCAGTCAGAGGCTGAGTCATTTTATCAGCGAAATCGCTCCGAAGAAATCAAACTGTTGAAAAAGTCCAGGTGAAATGGTTAGAAGTTCGAGCGTGAGTATCTTCTGTTGTTTTTGATCGTTTCTGATGTTTGGATTGCGTGTTCTGACGTCTTCGACGGATTCATTTTTTATTTCGAGGAGTTTGACTTGCTTTTTGGGTGTTTCGCTTTTGATTAGCCTCATTGATTACGCTACGATCCGGTGAACAACGGAAGAAGGCATCGTGATATCGCTGATGAAGGGGGAGGGGGGGTGAGACAACGGCTCGATGATTCGTTTCAGTCAGAGGCTGAGTCATTTTATCAGCGAAATCGCTCCGAAGAAATCAAACCGTTGAAAAAGTACGGGTGAAATGGTTGGAAGTTCGAGCGTGATTGTCTTCTTTTGTTTTTGATCGTTTCTGATGTTCGGCTCGCGTCTTCTGACGTCTTCGACGGATTCATTTTCTATTTCGAGGAGTTTGACTTGCTTTTTGGGTGTTTCGCTTTTGATTAGCCTCATTGATTACGCTGCGATCAGGTGAACAGCTGAAGGAGGTATCGTGATATCGCTGATGAAGGGGGGGGGGTGGGGTGAGACAACGGCTCGATGATTCGTTTCGGTCAGAGGCTGAGTCATTTCATCAGCGAAATCGCTCCGAGGAAATCAAACTGTTGAAAAAGTACGGGTGAAATGGTTAGAAGTTCGAGCGTGAGTATCTTCTGTTGTTTTTGATCGTTTCTGATGTTCGGCTCGCGGTTTCTGACGTCTTCGACGGATTCATTTTCTATTTCGAGGAGTTTGACTTGCTTTTTGGGTGTTTCGCTTTTGATTAGCCTCATTGATTACGCTGCGATCAGGTGAACAGCTGAAGGAGGTATCGTGATATCGCTGATGAAGGGGGGGGGGGGGTGGGGTGAGACAACGGCTCGATGATTCGTTTCGGTCAGAGGCTGAGTCATTTCATCAGCGAAATCGCTCCGAGGAAATCAAACTGTTGAAAAAGTACGGGTGAAATGGTTAGAAGTTCGAGCGTGAGTATCTTCTGTTGTTTTTGATCGTTTCTGATGTTCGGCTCGCGTCTTCTGACGTCTTCGACGGATTCATTTTCTATTTCGAGGAGTTTGACTTGCTTTTTGGGTGTTTCGCTTTTGATTAGCCTCATTGATTACGCTACGATCCGGTGAACAACGGAAGAAGGCATCGTGATATCGCTGATGAAGGGGGGGGGTGAGACAACGGCTCGGTGATTCGTTTCAGTCAGAGGATGAGTCACTTTATCAGCAAAATCGCTCCGAAGAAATCAAACTGTTGAAAAAGTCCGGGTGAAATGGTTAGAAGTTCGAGCGTGAGTGTCTTCTGTTGTTTTTGATCGTTTCTGATGTTCGGCTCGCGTCTTCTGACGTCTTCGACGATTTCGTTTTCTATTTCGAGGAGTTTGACTTGCTTTTTGGGTGTTTCGCTTTTGATTGACATCACTGATTACACTGCGATCAGGTGAACAGCGGAAGGAGGCATCTTGATATCGGCAGATATCAAGATGCCTCCTTCATCGAGCCGTTGTCTCACCCCCCCCCTTCATCAGCGATATCTGGAGGAGTGCGAGGGAAGTGTGAGGGGAAAATCGGTGACGATGACATCGACAGCCTTAGTCACCGTTACCTACCGTACCCTACCATAATCGGCTGAAATTTCAAAGAAGGATGTTAGATTCGTGATCAGCACGCTAATTAACCACCCCCCCCCTAGGCGAAGTGTGGGCGAAGTTTTTTTCGTAGCTCTACTCTACCTCTGGAGTGAGCGATCTCTAAGCAGAAGGGTGCAGACACTGCACTCTACCTCCCTTCAGTGCTTTTTCTCAAGAATTATTGACTTGACGTTTTGAATTTAAAATTACGCGGGTGTTTTGAATCTAGGCGGGACCTAATCGAAGCGCAGTGGCGCTCTCTGACTTTGCCGACGGATTCATTTTCTCCTAATCAAAGCGCGGTGGCGCTCTCTGACGTCTTCGACGATTTCGTTTTCTATTTCGAGGAGTTTGACTTGCTTTTTCGGTGTTTCGCTTTTGATTAGCCTCATTGATTACGCTACGATCCGGTGAACAACGGAAGAAGGCATCGTGATATCGCTGATGAAGGGGGGGGGGGGTGAGACAACGGCTCGGTGATTCGTTTCAGTCAGAGGCTGAGTCACTTTATCAGCAAAATCGCTCCGAAGAAATCAAACTGTTGAAAAAGTCCGGGTGAAATGGTTAGAAGTTCGAGCGTGATTGTCTTCTTTTGTTTTTGATCGTTTCTGATGTTCGGCTCGCGTCTTCTGACGTCTTCGACGATTTCGTTTTCTATTTCGAGGAGTTTGACTTGCTTTTTCGGTGTTTCGCTTTTGATTAGCCTCATTGATTACGCTACGATCCGGTGAACAACGGAAGAAGGCATCGTGATATCGCTGATGAAGGGGGGGGGGGGTGAGACAACTGCTCGGTGATTCGTTTCAGTCAGAGGCTGAGTCACTTTATCAGCAAAATCGCTCCGAAGAAATCAAACTGTTGAAAAAGTCCGGGTGAAATGGTTAGAAGTTCGAGCGTGAGTGTCTTCTGTTGTTTTTGATCGTTTCTGATGTTCGGCTCGCGTCTTCTGACGTCTTCGACGATTTCGTTTTCTATTTCGAGGAGTTTGACTTGCTTTTTGGGTGTTTCGCTTTTGATTGACATCACTGATTACGCTGCGATCAGGTGAACAGCGGAAGGAGGCATCTTGATATCGGCAGATATCAAGATGCCTCCTTCATCGAGCCGTTGTCTCACCCCCCCCCCCCTTCATCAGCGATATCTGGAGGAGTGCGAGGGAAGTGTGAGGGGAAAATCGGTGACGATGACATCGACAGCCTTAGTCACCGTTACCTACCGTACCCTACCATAATCGGCTGAAATTTCAAAGAAGGATGTTAGATTCGTGATCAGCACGCTAATTAATCCTCCCCCTAGGGGAAGTGTGGGCGAAGTTTTTGGGAGTGTTGGCGAGGTCGAAGTTCGTTTTCAGAACTTCGATCGCCGTCAATTGATACTGATCAAATTATGGGGAGCAAAAAAAGCAGAAAATACCCGAGCGTCTTCTTCGTGCCAGGGGATTCAGAAGACGTGCGCAGTACGTCGCATGACGTTTCAAAGACGTCGCTCAACGTGTTTGGAGATTCAGGTGGACGTGCCGAAGGCGTCGTCCAGTATGCCTGGGGATTCAGAAGACGTGCCGAAGACGTCGTCAGCTAAGGGGGATCATTGAGGGGAACCAGTACCAGTAATGGGGGAACGTTTCACTAAGGAGAACCAGTAGCGTGGAACCAATAGATCGCCCTATCATACTATATACTGCACGTACTGAGAGCCTTTTGTACTCCTAGGTAGGGAAAAAGCTGTACAAGTAGACCAGCTAGCTTGATGTTATTGTCCTTAGCTTAGAGATACTGCAACATCGCGCGAAGCGCGCAAGTGCGAGGCACGCCGATAGGCGTGACGGAGCACTTGTTCTATTATATTTAAACCAAATTGGATACTTTAAAAGCAGGTTGTTCCTTCTGAAGTTAAACTAAACATCTTTGAAATCAAATTGACGTCATCGATATTAGACTAGACACTCTCTGAGGAGGGCTCAACAATTTTTTCTCAGAGTAAAATTTAGTACAACTATGAAATTTTTTTATTCACCTGCTCCATAAGAGAACACAATGTTTGAAATTATATAAGGATAAAGGATAAATGACGGCGTTACCCAATTCTTTTTGGGATGCGCCACGCATTCTACTTCTATGGGATGTCGTGGAGGCGATTTGAATGCGTATTTGGCGACGAAGTGACTTGCGGTGGCCAGCCGATGAACAAGTCAGTGCTCTATCCTTCCCAGACAGTCTGGTACCAATTCACCGACCCCGGAGGGATGAAAGGCTTGGTTGGCTTGGACTGAAAATCCGAACCAAGAACCTGATATCGGGTCACGCGACAGTCGGTACCTCTTCCGACGGCGCTACGCGCCCCCCTTATTTCCTTCAAAATTCTGATTGGCAGAACCTAACACAAGCCTGATTGTTCCCTCAAATTTTCTTCATCTCGGTCTCGGAGTATGACCTCAAAAACTCGGGCATCTCGCTCTAGATTTAGGGTCAGGTCTGAGTTCTTTTGTTGGAGGATTGTTCCGTTGCTGGAGCCATTGGTGACGAAAGGCGGATTACTCCTCATTTTCAAGTCTTTAAAAAAATTAGACGCCATGACCGTGCCATCTTCATCTTGATCTACCTTTATCTTATCTTATCTTAACATCATTCGTTCGCGTGTTTTTCATTGCTTTCTTGAGTTGTTACTGTATTTTATTGCTTCATTGCTTTATTATTCTTATCAATTTGGGTTATGTTCATTTTTCTCTTTTTTTTTGTATTTTTTCCCTCCACTACTTAAATGATTTTTTTTACTATGACTTGTGTACTTTCAAAGTTCTTAGGAATATGTCCTAGGTTTGTTTTCTGTTAATTCAACCCATGCGTCTCTATAAGATCGTTTCGGCGGCACAGTGGTTTACGGCTCGGATCGGAGATACCTCAAACTTGGGTAATTAAACCTTTATTAACAATAATAATACATATTTAACAAATATAAAAGACCCAAATCTTCAGCTCAGCGGGCTACTTTTATATGGGATAAATGGTCGAAGCGACATATAAACATGATTAAACGGATGTTTCTGCAATTGTTTTGAATTCATTAACAGATCAGTCTAATGATAATGAATCGAACAGAACACATGATGAAGGATTCATGATTAAGAAATACAACAACACATGATTAAGAAATACAACATACGAGATCGACCTGCTTAGAGAAATACATCAGAAATCAAGCAAAACTACTAGAAAATAGAGGAACATCTATACTCTAGATGAAGGTAAAGATAAAGATACATTTTCTTTTGAAGAATAGTTGGGTGGAAGGATTCTTAAATGTAGAAAGAAACTGTGTTGAAAGGGGACCCCTGGCCGTTCTGGAGGACTCTCATTAATTGGCGGCTCGTTAAGTGCTATAGTGGTTTCTGGGTCAGTAATCGTGGTGATTAACGCCGAATCTGCCGGCATCCTGACGTCTTCCGCCCCACACGGATCTCTTCCACTCCACCACTCCACTTCTCCGCATGCTCAGAGGGAATTCTGGCGCTGAGCGCGTTGGCCAAGACGCACAGATCCATATCAGGGGCTAAAATGTTTGCGCATGGCCATGTTACAGCGTCAATATTTATCTTCAAACATTTCCATGCTGCCCCTCCTAGGCTGGACGGCCGGCCGGCCGGCCCGTCCATATCTCATTACGATTGCTACCGAATCGCGCTGCTGCTGCTGCCAACATCCATTCTGGCTGTTATATGCATGTCCTTCAAAGTTCTATTATCTGTAGTGATTTACATCTTTTCTGCCTACTAATTTACGGCCCTTCCTTTGACTTTCTGAACTTCTATACGTGCTGTGTTTTGTGTTATAATATTTACAGTTAAAATCTCATCTTTGTCTATTAAAGTAGTATTACAGTGAGGCGATTTTCTAACAAAATACAAAAAGAGAAAAATTGCGAATATGTTTAGCCTTCCACCAGACCAAATGGACGGGCGAATAGTGGAGCGTATTTGAAGGAAGTGGGTTAGAAGTTCGGCTGCGGAGGTGGTTACCATACAGGGTGTGGCGCTCAAATCCGGACTAACTAAACTTTCTATTTTCAAACAATTTTTATAACACGAAATACAATAAAATAGAAAAATACTTTACACACAAATAGACGAATATCTCGAGAGTAAAATTAGTCAGTATCTTTTCCGTCAGCCGCAATGATTGCCTTCATCCTTGGCTTGAAGCTCTCGCACCTTCTCTTTAAAAGAGCTCCGTCTATATTTGTGAATTCTGCTTCAATAACGGTGCTAAGAGATGTGAAATTCGGACGCCTCGTCTTGTTAGCAGCATCTTTGACTTCGCTCCAAACGTAGTTGTGATTCAAATCCGAGCTATTCGGGAGCCAGAAGTTCTTACAAGGGAAGGGTCTGAAGCGTATGTCTGAACGGGGGGAGCGAGTCATATAGGGAGAATCCTCACCCCTCAATTGGTTGGAAAATGTGTTCATCTTTTGCCAAGTCGTTAAACCCAAGGAGTAGGGGAGCTTTGAAGTTACAATGGGATACGGCGTATTGGGGATCTTGTACACCCGCGATGCCTCCGACGACAAGCAGCTCAGAGCGCAGTGGAAATGACGATGCTTCATGCGAGGAAGGGCGGGGTTAGGTTCTTCTGCGCTGCTTCTTGGATTTTACCTGAATTGTGGAGGTTTTAGGGATTCTGAAGTCTGTACCATTTTCAGACGGTTTCTGCACATTTGCCAGCTGTACGCTGTGGAGAGTACCTCTCTTGCGACTTGTTTATTACTGACAGTTTTCTAACCACAACGTCTTCGTCAACTTCAAGTTAACGTGCTTCGAAGTCCATGAGTATGCTGGCCATCCGTTCGGCCAACTTGATTTCTTCCCTCGAAGATTTCCTGTCTAAAGGCGGGCCACACTTCAGCGTGAGCAGGTGGATCACCACTCGACCGTCGGCGGACATTGTTGGTGTTAGGTTTTAGAAAACCTCCAGCAGACCTCTGATTTCCAGGCTACAGGCAAAGATGAGGGAAGAGTGTGTTGATGCTGTTTAAGTTAATTTGCAGGGTTCACAGACCTCGTTTCACATTCTAACCACCTCCAACGTCACATGTTGGTCTCTTTTGAAAATCGGAGCAGGATCGTTTTTCTCGAGGTCATTGGTCCATGTAGGGAAAACTGATAGGAGTCTGTAGCCTTTATACGTTACCCGTATTGTGCCCAGTGCTGATTCATGCACTTTGTACCACTGGTGTATCACTGATGTTGAACATTTATACATCATCGTGTTGAATACCACAGCATGCAGCTGGAAAATTAGGCAAGAAATCGTTTGGAAATAGTATAGACATTGGAATCCCCAAATTTCAATCAATAAGTTGAAATGCAAAGACGCAGCAGCGTAGAAGAACCAAACCCTCGCCCTTCCTCGCACGAAACAACGTCACTATCCACTGCGCTCTCGAGCCGCTTGTCACCAGACCCACAAAATCGTGATGCGCCGTATTCCGTTGTAACATCAAGGTTTCCCTGCTCTTTGTATTTGACGATTTGGCAAAAAATGAACAACTTTTTTTATACTAATTGAGGGGTGGGGATTCTCCCTATATGATTCGCTCCCCCTTTCAGACATATGCTTCAGACCCTTCCCTTGTTAGACCAGAACATGCCCAAGTTAACGACGGTCAATGTTGGTCTAAATGGCTCGTGTGAGCCAGTGCGCCGTCCTGCTGGAAGCATATGGCATCCCTGAGGCTACAGTCACTGTCCACGGTTACACTGCAGTCTGCCAAAAAACTGACAGATAAACTCTTTGGTGACCACATGTTCTCCAGAATCAGAATAACGCCAGTAGCTTCAAAATTAATTATAAATTAAATTTTAAATCAGTTTACTTTTAGATCAATGACTTCAAATACAAAATTCTGAGCAGTGTTTCTTGTTTAATTAATTAATCCTTATATAAAGGATACTATTCGCGCACTAGTTTTCTCTCTTTGTAGTTGTAGGAGTAGTGTATAGCTCTAAGCTTCAATGGGTGCTGTTTCAGGCAACAATGGGAGACCCAAAAACGTCAACTGGAGTCGAAGTTGCCGGTCGACGTGCAGCTACTAATGGCGCAGAAGCGGGAACTCACCATGCAATTGGACAGGGAGCAGAACGAGAAGCACGAGCTGTTTCTTCAGGTTAGCACGAGCTGTACTTCTCGGAAAGGTTGCAGCTAAAGGTCTACCCGGCGTTTAACTCACGAGTCTCAAGCAATCATTAGAATTCATAGAGTTCTTATGTACCATTTTCACCTGAACTGAACACTTTTCACACGAAACTGGGCACTTTTTAAATCAAATTGGACATTCTTCTAAACAACCTTGAAGTTTTTGAAATCACACTGGACATTTTCCAAATTAAGACGAGCTTCTTCCACATTACCCTCTCTCTGCTTACGAAAAAAATAATCGAATAGGTGCTGTTTTAAGGCACAGAAATTTAGGCATTTTATACATATATATATCGAATTGGTACATTTCAAATCAAATCAGACAGTCTTTTAAGCTAGCCTAAGACCTTCGAAATCAAAGCTAACTTTTCTAGATCCAAATGAGCTTTCTCTACATTAAGCTAGAGACTCTCCAAAAAGGTTAGAATATTTTTTTATTCGAGGAAAATTTTAGTATAACTTTCTTTGAAGTTTTAATTCATCAATCCAGTAATTGAACACTCTGTCTAATGTTTTAAAAAATTCTCATTCTTGTGGAAGATAAAGTTTTATAGCTTGTTTAAAAAAGCAGAAGGGCGGCAATTTTTTAACCGAAAGAAGAGACCGCGTCACGCACTCGGGCAAGACGTCACGATTTTTATTCGATTGTCAGCAAAATTTCTGTTTGCATGGAGTATCACATCTGTAAACGATTCAACAATTAAAATCTTATAGAACGCACATACCTTTACTTTGATGCTGCATGTAAGCAGCATTTGCATTATCAATCAAATAAATATGGCGACATGTTTTTCAACTATTACGAAGCTCATCGAAGTGTCGCGAGAGTACAAGCTGCCGCTGTGCCTTACGTTCATCGACCTGAAGAAGGCATTCGACTCCGTCGAGACTGAAGCGGTCCTCGAAGCCCTGCTCACTCAGGGCGTTCCTACTCAGTACATCAGAGTCCTTCGAGAGCTGTACAGTGAGTTCAGATCCAAGATCTCACCATTCTACAACGACGTCATCATCGACGTAAGGAAAGGGGTTCGGCAAGAGGATACCATATCCCCGAAGCTCTTCAGCGCCACCCTCGAAAACGTCATGCGCGAACTAGAATGGGAAGACATGGGAGTGAAGGTCGACAGCCAGCAGCTACACCATCTTCGTTTCGCTGACGACATCGTGCTCATAACACCGAGCATCAGCCAGGCGGAGCGAATGCTGGCCGACTTCGATCGTGTATGTGGGAACGTTGGACTGCAGCTGAATCTTACGAAGACGATGTTCATGAGGAACGGACAAGTTTCTGATGCCCCATCTCCGAATGCTCCAGCTACGTGTATCTGGGTCGCGAAGTCAATATGGCCAACGACCTAGCGCCGGAGCTGAGCAGGAGGAAACGAGCGGCTTGGGGAGCTTTCAAGAGCGTCGAAGAATTCGCGAAGAAGACGAAGAACGTCCGACTCCGTGCCCACCTATTCGACTCTACCGCTATTCCTGCCCTAACATACGCCTCAGAGACCTGGGCTATACGAAAGCAGGATGAACACGCGATCAGCGTCGCGCAGCGTGGAATCGAGAGGACGATGCTCGGAGTGACACGACTCACGCAAGTGAGAGAAGGCCTCCGGAGTTCCGAGCTTCGCCGACGTTCGAAGAGACGCTGTCGCGTGGGCCAAGTTGTCGAAAATTAGGTGGGCCGGCCACGTAATGCGCTTCGCAGACACCCGCTGGACGAGAGCCGTTACCGACTGGATTCGTTACCGATGTCAAGAGAACACCGGGACGCCCACCAACGCGTTGGTCGGACTTCTTCGTGAAAGCCCTGAACGACCGATATGACGCTCTTCGTGTCCCTCGAGCGAGGAGGATCCATTGGACCACTCTGGCACGCGACAGGGACGAATGGAGACGCTGCTGGCGCCCGCTCGAGCAAGTCGATGATCAACGGGACGACAGGTGAGACAGGTGATGGCGCGATCTGGTCTTTTAATGCCTTATATGATTGCTGTCTTGCTATGCTTTGAAACAAAATTTAATTTTTATTTTTTCTTAAAAGACAAAAATTGTATGAAATTATTGCCCTCATTCGGGCAGCTGAAATAAAAAATCTCAAAAAAAAAAACGTTAGACCAAATTTTCATTGAATAAAAAATCATTCTAATCATCTTTGAGGCTCTGAAGTTTAACCTGTAAGAAGCTCGTTTTGATTTGGAACACTTTAAATTTGATTTCAACATTCCTAGGCTAGCCTAGAAGAGCGTCCATTTGACGTGAAAAGTGCCCAATTTGGTTTGGAAAGTGTCCAACTCGACGTGAAAATTGCATATATTTCAGAAATGTGGGAGTTTTAGTATTTGGAAGATTCCTTTTTGCTGTTTTTCGGCGGATTCAATCGTTTTTTCAGATCAATTCAATGATCGCTCAACTTGCTGAAGCGCAGCCAGCTGGAGAAGTGGAAAGGCTGAGGTCAGACAACAGCGAGTTGCAGCGACGAGTTGAAGAGCTCGAGGTGAGCTCATCAAGATATTACTGTACTAGCCCTTCAACATTCGCTCCAGAGTTCGTCGTCAAAAGAAAGCAGTCGTCTGGAAGCCGATTTGCAGCAAGCGAGGCAAGAGTGCGAGGTGATGAAGATTCAGAACGAGCGTGAACGGCGAAAGATGCAGTCAGACCTGGACGAGACGAAGAAGGAGCTTCACATGAAGGCGGCCGCTCTGCAGTCGTTGATGCTGGCAACACAGGTTCGTGCAGCTCATCGTGGTCACTTTGTTGAAGAGATTTAGGAAGTGGAGCTTGAGCAGTGGAGCAGTTCTGGAGCCAGATTCATCAAGGACTTACAGCAATCTAACGGTGAAAATACAGCCGAAATCCCTGATAGCGCGGCTTACTAAACGATATGGTGAAATGTTTCACCGTATCGCTTGATGCGCTGATAGGGCGCGTTTAGCGCAGTCGGAGGAGGCGCCGACTGTCGCGTGCACTCGATATTTTCCTGGTTCGGATTTCCCGCCCAGGCCAACTAAGCCTCGATTCCTCCGGCGTCGGTGAATTGGTACCAGACGTGTCTGAGATGGATAAAACGCTGTCTTGTTCATCTGCTGGCCACCGCAAGTTATTGTATGGCCGAATACGCATTCATATCGCCTCCGCGACATCCTGAGAAGTAGAATGCGTGGCGCATCCCAAAAGGGATTGAGTATCGTCGTCCTTTATTCTTTATCGCTTGATAAGCCGCGCTATCAGCGATTTCGGTAGTATTTTCATCGGTAAATTGCTGTAAGTTGTTGATGAATCGGGCCCCTGGAGTCATCTTGACCAGTTTTGAGCTCCAATTTAAACACCTGAACCATGTGAACGCCCTACCCTAAGTCGAGGAACTTCAATCCATAGCTATTGCCGAGCTTCTCCCCTCCACTTTGCCACCTTTTTGATGATTGACAGTTTAACTTGACTGTCTTTGAGAAATGTTAAGTTCAAGGTACGGTCCCAGATCACCTTCAAAACGCGTGGAAATAAAACGCATGGCGCATACCTGAAGCTCAGCAATGCTATTCTTTGGCCTTTATTCGTTATAAGTAGACTAGAGTGCTAGAATATCGGTGGTTCAGAATATGTCCTTCGGTACACACATACACCAGTTGTTCGACACACTTTACCTCAAACTTGGGTAATTAAACCAAAACAAGAATGAAGAATAGAAAAAATGGAGCATGAAAAGAGCGCCATGTAAATTTTTCCATACGACTCTTTCATAGGGAGTTTTTTGTTTGCATCTGCACAATCTGAAATTCTCTAAGCGAAATTCCTCACAATATCCCACGAAATCGTCCTATGATCGCGAGAAAGTCGCGATAATAAGCTCATACTGATAGCAATTGTTGTTCTTTCCAAGTCTTTATGTTCTTTTTATCTTACGTTAAGGCTAATTTTAATGATACCAAAATTTAGATTTATGACTGAATTTCTGCCTAAAATATTGTTATGCATAGAGTACAAGTGCGTAGTACATAGGCCGCATAGGCCAAGCCATTTTCAAATTATCTCCACGACATCGCGTTCAAGCAGAATGCGTGGCGTATCCCAAAAATGAACGAATAACGCCACCCTTTGTCTTTCCTTTATCTTTTATGCTCTATTCTTTGTGAGGTTATTCTGTATAACCGTTGGAGGAATATCCCGGCATTGATTCCCTCTTTTTCATACGTTGAAGCCAATTGTGATAAGAACAAAATTAGATTTATGCCTAGTTTGCAATTAGAACTAATGAGATTTATAGAATGTGAACCTGATAAGATAGGTAGGTGCTCCCATATTTTGACTGCTTTACAGAATGTCTCCAATGTTGAGAAGCTGAAGGAAGAGAACGAGGAGCTGACGAAAATTCTCACCGAAACTGAAGCCGCGTTGACGGCTGCGAGGAAGGAAATCGAAAAGAAGACTGAGGAGATCGCACAACTGCTGAGGTGAGAAGCGTTTTTCGCTTCCATTTGGGCTCCAAACAAATTCCGATTTTAGGTTCTTCGACATTGATTGAAAAATTGTTGCAGGGTTTTGCAAAGAATCAAAGGAGGTATTAGCGTAGAGAGAATGGGGACTTCTAGACTTGAAAGAATGTTGTTGCTATTCTTCAGCTTCAAGGTTAATTGAGAACATCTCGCCTGGGAAAAAATTACTAGAAGTGAAAACGGTTAAGGCGTGTGCAATAAGCTTCTCAGGCCCCGTTAGGAGTCGTTTAGTGTACACGCGACGCGCGATTCGATGCATGCAAAGTAGCTGTATTGATCGATCGCGTCGCTCAATCAATATGGCCACCATACGTGGCGTCGCGTTGTTCGTCGTCGAAGTATAAACGTGGCCTTAGACCGTCAACGAAAAACAAGTTTATGCAGCCATTCACACCGACGCTCTGGAATTCTGAAAGCAATGGATACATGGAGGGCCGTGTAACAATTACGTCGTGTTTTGAGTCATTTGAGTGCTAGGTAGAGGATGTTATTCAGATGTTTGAAAAAAGATGGTCAGTAGGACAAAGCCTATGTATGTATGTAGCAAAAGATGCATGGAATTTGTGCTTGGCCTATACAATGATTTGTAGTAATCTCCCAATAAGCGAATCTGAGTTTCATGGTTCCCAAGGAAATCTGAAAAGCCAGTGGGATGAAAAAAGCTTGGTCTCGAGAGGACACTAACCCTAAACTTTGTTTCGAGGTAAACGCGACGGTTTGTGTCTCATTCGCGACTGCTCTTTTCGCGCTACGTAAAGGTTACCTTTGAATTACGCGCTTTAAAATGTTGCGGAAGTTTACGGCATTGGAGCAGTTCTATGTTTTGGTTCACAATTTGTTTTTATTGTTAGATAAGTCGAAAAGTGTTAACATTTTTAGAATAAAAATCAACAAGACAAATCTATAGCGACATTCAACAACCGAATAAAAATCATTTTTTATGACTTTTACCTTTTTCATGAATTTCGCTTCGAAATCCTGCTGGATATTTCCCACTTGGTAAAATGTGTCCGCCATAGCAGGGAAATGGATTCGAAATTCGGGTGATATACACCTAATTTTATTGCATGGTTTTTATTTGAATTTTAAATATAGACCAAGATATATGTAGTGCCTTCCCTTACTGGTCCATTACTGGCGAATTTCGACGTTCGTTGGATGACGTCTGCGGCACGTCTTCTGAATTCCGACGCATGTTGGACGGACGACGTCTTCGGCAGGTCTTCTGAATCCCTCATTCGCATGTTTGACGATTCTGACTGAAAATACTGTTTTTCCAAAGTGGCCCAGACCTCTTCAGTTTTGGTCCACGTTACTAATAATTGATTAAGTAGTTAAGGTGATGCTAATTAGGTGGTTCTTTTGAAGAAAGAGATTTTGTTTTCAACTTAACCACTAAAGTGACCCGTGACATGCAAAAGTCCTTCAAATAGGTTTTCTTTTTCCATTGTGGAGCACCCATGTCTGCATTAAATAAATAAACAAGTAAATAAATAAATAAATCCTGACCTTTAAATACGGCTACTTATTGTTGAAATCACCTACAGTATTTATGATGGCCAAATTCGCAAGCTTGAACTGCTACGAAGCCGCTAACAGTTTTGAGCACACAGAGCAGTTGAATGCCATTTCAAATTTATATGGAGAATTTGAACATGGACAATGAATAAAGGGTAGCTTTATGCAACTCTTTGGGATTTTGGTGTACCCATGCATTTTTACGAGATGTGGTGAAGATATTTGAATGTGTATTTGTCCTTTGCAGCGGCTTACGATGGCCAAGCGATGGAAAATCAGAATTTTACTCGTCCGAGAGAATAAATGTTACCAATTCACCGACACTAGAGGGTTAATAGGCTTGGATGGCTAGGCGGGACTCCAACCAGTTACCTTTATCCGAGTGCACACCGCAACCAACGCCTCATCCGGTTGCGCTACTGCGCTACCACATGCATGGAGAATTTGAATGGTATTACAAAGCTCTGTTGGTGTTTCATGATTTTTTGCTAACTAATCATACGTTTGGGTGCGTGTAGCGCAGTCGGTGGAGGCGCCGACTGTCGCCTGCACCCGATACCGGGTTCCTGGTTCGGATTTCCCGCCCAGGCCAACCAAGCCTTCCATCCCTCCGAGGTCGGTGAATTGGACCAGACTTGTCTGGGAAGGATAAAGTGCTGACTTGTTCATCGGCTGGCCACCACAACTCATTGTATGGCCAAATACGCATTCAACTCGCCTCCACGACATCCCGTAGAAGTAGAATGCGTGGCGCATCCCAAAGAGAATTGAATAACGCTGTCCTTCATCCTTTTTTATACTTTAATTATACGTTTAAATGAAACAAACCAATAACTTTTCCCAGGACATCAGAAGAAAGCGCGAGCTCATCGAAACAGCTAGAACTGTTCGAAAAGAAGCTCAGCGATGCTGAGAAAGTGCTTCAGGAAGAGATGTCTACTAAGGTTCGTCATCTATTTAGTGCTTGAGAAATAACTACACACTTAGAGGAGTCTAGAGATTAAAGCAGTTGTTTGCCTTTAGGAAGCCCTGAAGAAGTCCTGCGAGCAGTTGATTAACGACGGCAAGCAGGCTGAAGAGAAACTGAAGGAATGGAGGCTTAAGCACGAAGAGGATCAGAAGGCGATCGCCGACTTGAAAAGGGAGATCGAACAACTGGAGCAGGTTAGTAGAGCCTTGTGATAACTGGTCGTGAGCGGCCCTTAGTATGGCCCGTATTCCAGGACGCAGAGGCTGCTGCGGCTAAGAATCGTCGATGGGAGTTCGAGCAGGGAGAGGAGCTGAAAACGCTCACTGAGACGCTCATGAAGTTCGAGGTGACACTGAAGGAGAAAGACGAGAAGCTGAATGTGGGTTTGAACTCTGGATTCCATCCTAGTCGGGGGGGGGGGCATGCTGTGTTTGGCCTCGCCGTCCCTTCTCTTGAATTTGTCTCAGAGCTATAAATACTACCAGGTGATACGATGAGGGTTATGCAGACTCAGGGTCTGTGGTGTCTGTCATGTCGTGGAATGCTCGACTTAATACATTGACGGCAATCGCGTTTTGCGCCAGAAAGCCGCATGGGACACGCGCGCGCTATGAGCCACCGGTGGCTCATAATGTCTCTCGTGGACCACTTTTTTGTTTTGCGTGCTTTTTTCTACCAAACTTCGACCAGAGGGGTTAGTTAGGGTGCTAATCACGAATCTGATATCCGTTTTTGAAATTTCGGTCGATTTCGATAGGTTACGGTAGGTACGAGTGACTAAGGCTGCCGAGGTCATGATCACCGTTTTCCCCCAAACGTCGCCCAAGGGGGTTTTTTTGGGGTGCTGATCACGAATCTGACATCCGTTTTGGTGTTACGATGGAGTACGGTAGATTACGGTAGGTACGGGTAATCGCCGACAGTCTCAGTCAACCGTACCTACCTTAACCTACCCTAAATGGCGGCGTTATTCATTCCTCTTTGGGATGCGCCATGCATTCTACTTCTACAAGATGTCGTGGAGGCGTGTTGAATGCGTATTTGGCCATACAATGACTTTCGGTGGCCAGCCGATGTGCAAGTCAGTGCTTTATCCTTCCCAGACAAGTCTGGTACCAATTCGCCGACCCTGGTGGGATGGAAAGCTTGGTTCGCCTGGGCGGGAAATCCGAACCAGGAATCTGGTATCGGCTGCAGGCGACAGTCGGTGCCTCCTCCGATTGCGCTCCACCACCCTTGGGCAAAGTTAGGGTGAAAAATACTGACTTGAATTGATTTGATTGTAGAATTGGTCTCCTTCCTAGTAAAATTTTTAAATTCGATATATCTAATGAAAGCAAAGACAATTTTCATGCTTTTTTCCTGTTTACATTCTCTTATCACAAAGTAACTAGGGAACAGAAAAAACATCTATGAAAAACCGACGGCAGCAGTACAAAAAATTGCGCGAAAAGTTATGAGTCACCGGTGGCTCATATTGTTCCACGCGGACAAACACGCTCATATTGCCGTTCCCTAGCACTACCCCCTCCCGACTAGGATAGATTCGAACACTGTCCAGAATTCTCTAAACGATCATTGCTTTCCAGAAGTCCACCAGCTTATTGTTCAGCTACTGTAAAAAAGACAGATGTAGTTCCATAAGTGTGGAAGAGCTTTGTTTAGCTTCGCTTTTGTGTTATCAAATTGATGCCTAAGACATTGAGCAGTTCCTTCAGTTTTTGCCTTAATTTGAAATTTTACTTTTCTTTATTAGCAAGAGTAGTAGCTGTTCTCACACTGTCACTATGCGATCGTTGCTAGAAGAAACTCAATCTTCTATTGAAGAGGATAGATCTCAGCAATAGCTCGCGACGCTGTTAGTGGGATAGCAATTTTATGAAGAAAAGCTTTTAGGCTCCATTTTACTGCACCCAGAAACTTCCTCAGCATCACCATCATCATTTCCAGGATGTACGAGTAGAGCTCCTGGCTGCGCAGTCTCGAGCCGAGCAAGCTGAAGCTGATCTGAAGGCGAAAGAGCAGTTGGTGACGAATGCCGACCGCCGAGCTCAGCAGCTTCAGGCCCAACTCAACGCTAAGGGCAGCACCGATAAGGAGGTGGGTAAACTTCTGAGGAATTAAATGACTTTTTCCATAGCCATCTTGGACTCTCGGTCTACCTCCGCATGGCTGGATCTTTTCATTGCCTTGCTAAGCTTTTCTTGAGGTCGCTAAAAGGCCTGATTTGCTGACGTTCTAACCGGATCGCTACCTAAGTCAGGGCCTAGAATGAGTTGTCGCACCCATACTGCGTCAATATTTTAGAATTCAATGGTCAATTTTATAAAGCCTGGCCAGTGGAGGAAATCCAAATACCGTACACCACCGTAGCGCACCAATGGAGCAGCGGAAGTAGCACACGGTGATCACGGATACGGATTAAACTACCGCGGAATGCGCTGGACTTTTCACTCATAACTGTATGGGTAGAAGAATAACTGCAGTAGTGGCTCACGTTTAGATGAACTCCCACCAGGATCCAGATTTGGCTCCACACTTCTGAAATGGACAGGACTGACATGTCCATCGGCTGACCATTGCGAGCCACTCCATGCCGCGGTCATTCAATTTGTCTCCCTGAGATTCCACATATGTCAAATGCGTGGCTCATTCCACGAGAGTTTTGCCTACATCGTTCTCTACCCTTTATTGATATGTTTGCTTTGAAGGATAGTGGTTCGGCAAGAAACTCATGTCGTTCATAGGGTGAAAAGCTGGTTACTTCATGATCTGCAGCGTTTCCTGACATTTTTCGAGAATTTGCTAGTCCTGTGAAATTTATCGTATTTGCTTATTGTTTGTTAGCTACATATTTATACCATTTTCAGGTTTGAATCAAATCGAACGCATTTCAATTCAAAGGCTCAGGCTCAATATAATGATTAGGAAAAATTTCTGTTGAAGGAAAATTTAGAATAACTTTTTTTTGATTTTTTTTACTTTAGCTGCCCGAATCAGTGTAAGAATTTTATAAAATTTTTATTTTTGGAGAAAAAATAACAAATTAAGTTTCGTTTTAAAGCGCAGTAACGCATCAACCACGTAGTGCACTAAAGACTAAATTGCGCCATACACTCGAAAAGATTCGTTGCGATTTTCATTTGATTGATAGTGTCAATGCTGTTTATATGGAACAACGAGGTATGTGCGTTCTTAACAATTGTACTTGTTGCAGTGTCTACAGTTTTTTTGTGTGAGGAAAATTTTAGTGTGATTTCTTTAAACCCTTTATTTACATACCCAATAAATGAAGACTTTGTTTGAAATTTTTTAAAATTCTATTTTTTTCGTGGAAAATTAAGCTTTAAAGTGGAAAAATAAGGCATAAAGTTATTTTCTATTGTCTGACATTGCTGAAGTACTCTCCTTAATATCTTAACCACCATTATTTGAATAACGACTTATGTAGTTTTTTGTCCAGTTGAAACATGAAATATAAAAGGAGAATACTGCTTGCGTAGATTTATATTATGTGTATGTTGATTATATTTATATGTTGATTTATAAATACATAGCTGTAGAAAATGCAAAAAGTACATATCCCACCTTGGTGTTTCATGTAAGCAGTATTTACACTATCAATCAAATAAAATCGTCACGAGCTTTTCGAGTGCATGGCGCAATCTGGTCTTTTAGTGCACTATATGGTTGCTGCTCTGCTGCGCTTTGAAACAGAATTCAACATGTTATTTTTCTTCAATAGTAAAAATTTTATAAAATTATTACACTCATTCGTCGAGCTGCTAAAGTAAAAAAAATTCAAAAAACGTTATTCTAAATTTTCCTTGAACAAAAAAAATTTCTAACCATCTTATTGAGTCTGCAGTTCAACCTGTATGACGGATGTTTCAATTCGGAAGAGTTCTCTTTGATTTCAAAAGTCTTAGGCGAGCTTAGAAGACTGTCCAATTTGACGTGAAAAGTGTCTAATTTGATTTGAAAAGTGTCCAATACGACCTGAAAATGGTATAGTTTAATGCACCTGTGAGCGTGCGCCTCACGTGCAAGGAAGGAAACATAAACTCAGAAATCAAGGCAGCTACAGAAAAAAAGACATTCTGAATCGCCTTATTGCTATCACAAAGAATTATATGACCTTCTATTGGTGTCGTGTTTTACTACTGAATTCGCCATTGAATGTTTTAGGTGGAGTTGTTGCGAGATGAACTGAGGAAAGCCGAAGAACGTCACCAGGAAGTACTCGAACGACATCAGAAGGCTGAGGCGACGGCATTGGTGAGCCGGTTCGAAATTATGGGGCGTACTTAAAATGGAAAATTTGTATGTTAAGGAGAGCACGCAAGGGCAGAAGCAACTCGCAGAAGAACTACAGAAGAAGCTTGAAGAGTCTTGTGCAGCCAGGGCGGAGACTGAGTCCAAGCTGTGGGTTCTCGTTCTTCTCCCTCCCGTGCCTCATGTGTTGCATTCAGTCTGGACGAAAGGATTTAGATCGGCGCTGCAAGTGAAGCTGCTGTCGTCCAGCGAGCAGCTCAACGAGAAGAAGGAGGTCATCAAGCGACTGGAGACGGAGATTACCACTGTTCAGGCCGAGAAGAAGAGGTTGGAGTCGAAGGCATCGTTAGCCGACGAGCTCACCACGCTGATGGACTCGTTGACAGCTGTGCGTGCCGAGAATGGGTACGTACTCTTACAGTTTGCTCAAAGCAGTCCATTTCAATTCCTTTCGTTTTGAAGCGTAATGGGTGCTTCACCCCAGACCTAGAATGGGCTGATTCAGGGGTAGTGATAAGATTCTTCAATGCGATCTTTATGATACAGTATTTTCGCTTTTGTCCGTCACTATTCTTTCCCACTAACCCGCTAAAAACTCTTCCAGGTATTACTGCCATGTATATGATTTATTTAACAAGAAAAGCCATACTCATTGAAGAAACTGAGTTTAGACATCACCTGAAGCATTAGCATGGAATTTCAGACAGTACCAAGAGGAGATCCGAACATTGCATGGACAACTACAGGAGGTTAGGGAAGAGCTTGAGCGTTCTCTAGAGGAGTGCGAAGAGTGGAAATCACGAGCAGATACGGCAGAGAAAGAGAAGGAAGTCATGGAAAGGAAGATTAGCACAGAAGAGAAGAAGTAGGTTCAGTTCACAACGCTAATCTCATGGTGAAACGAAGATGTGGAGTGGATGGAGAAGCTCCATCGTTACCTGCATGGCAAAACTGTCGTCCATGCTGGAGAGACATCACTTTTTACTAACAAGGGAACTGTCTGAACGGTACGCTCGAACGGCAAGAACGAATACCATAGAAAGAAACTCCGTCTTCCAAATAGTAACGGAACATGTTTTGTTTTTGCCGAATCCTTGAGGCAAACGAGTAATAGGGTCTAATGTTTAAGGGTCTGCGGCGTCGAGCCTATCATGGCGGCGCAAGGAGCCTCCGTCGTGGTCTGGGTGGCGCAGTGGTAGGGGTGCTGCTTCATGATCGTGACGTCGAGGGTTCGGTTCCCGTGCTACGTTGTGTTTTTGCGCTTCTACCAAAGTGTCGCATTTCCATGGAGATTTACTCATCAAACTTTTTGGAGTCTGCCACTATTTTCACTTCTTCTTGCTCGTCGACATCTCGTGATGCACCAGCAATGTCCCAAATATGCAAAATACGATGGTCTATGGAGTATTTATGGAAAACCTTCAGCACCAGTTATAGCTACAGTTTCTTCACATTTTGACTCACCACATGGGCCTAGGTCTTCCGGGAGTGCCATTCCACTCGGGTTGTCGAAGAAACCAGGGGCCGGATTTATCCACAATTAAACCCGTGGATATGCGGGGTATATGGGGTGGAGATAAGATAGGAGTCAGGTAGTGATAAGGTAAAAGTCCGAGGCGCAGGCTTCATCGTAGGTATCTCTATACCCTCTACTCGCGGATTTGTCGTTGATGAATCCGGCCCGAAATGTGCGTTGATCATGATGATGATGGAGATGTTAATGGTGGTGTTTCATTTTCATTTTTTTGTTCATTTTTTTTCAGAGAAATCTAAGCAGTGGCTAGTACCTTCTCTGCTCTTTTTCTCTGTCCAGTGGTACCCACCTGCAGCCCAAGCCTGGAATCGCGATACAGTCCATTTTCCTTGTTTCTCAACCTTGTATAAGATGACAGTCCTAGTATAAAGGATAAGGACAAAGGACGGCGTTATTCAATCCTCTTTGGGATGCGCCACGCATTCTACTTCTACGGGATGTCGTGGAGGCGTATTGAATGCGTATTTGGCTATACAATGACTTTCAGTGGCCAGCCGATGTGCAAGTCAGCTGCAGATCCTTAACCATTGCACTCTCTTACTTCAAGGATTCGGCAGAAACAAAACATGTTCTGTTAGTACTTGGAGGACGAAGATATAGTATTGGTTCCTGCCGTTCCGACGTACCTTTCAGACAGTTCCCTTGTAAGTTCGGAACAGCTGAGTAGCAGAAAACTGTTTTTTTTTTGAAAACAGTGGAAAACTCCATGAAGTGAAAGCATGGCTCACTCCGAGCTATTCCTGATGTAGAGCTATTTTTCCTTCATCCTTCATTCCCTCAAAGAAATGCTACTATTTTGGATGTAAACGACATTTCTGTGGTTGAAGACAGACGCCTAGTCCATTATTTTTTTTTAGAAAAAGCAGCCCACTTAAAAGCTAAATAAACCAGACAATTCAATTCTGTACTTGTAAGTTCAAGAGTTTTCGCACGGTGCGCATCAAGACCGACTAGCGCTTCTTTCGCCGGTCGTTATTGCTTACTTGGTAATGGGCTAATCGCTCTATCTCGTCGATCTAACCCACATTAAGAACGACGGCGCTGCCTTCTTGATTCCATCTTTTTTCGAAGAATTTCTTTGAACAGCTGTAGAAGTCATTCTTTTATACTCCTTTCAACATTATAACCAAGGCTTTCATGCCCTAATGGGCTTTGAGTCGGCAGGTCTATGTAGCTCATAGAGATTTAGTGGCTTTATATGTGTTAATAATAATACATATGAGTGAAGAGCAGTTTATATTCGATGATTAAGTGCTGGATTAGAATATACTAATGGAGTTCAGTGTAATTTCGTAGATTGCGGTGGAAGTTCAAGTGCGTAATACCAACTGTGAGCATTGAAACACCTACTAACAGCATATAGTTAGTTTGGAAGAGGAAGGATACCAGTCTTGTTAGAGCATTGCTTGGGACAAAACTTTGTTCTTAACCTGCCATCGTTTTATTCAAGCCTATATTTAGAAAAACAGGGACTTAGTAGGAACCGGCTGTCGCGTGCATCCGATTCCAGGTTCTTGGTTCGGATTTTCCACCCAGGAGGTATGGAACGCCAGGCCAACCAGGCGTTCCATACCTCCGAGATATTCCAAATAGGCATTGATATACAAGCATACATCATACGCTATCATCTATATTCCGCGAAAGTGGAACGCATGGCACACCCTATACGAATGATCTTTTCTTTATCATTTACATATCGCATCCTTTTACACGTAGGAATTGCACTACTGCAGAAAACAACGCATTTTTTTTTTTCCAGGATCGTCGCCCTGACGACTACAGCTGAATCTCGGAAGGCTCACGAAGCCGAGTTGGCTTCTAGTGCCGATAAACTCCAGTCAGAAAACGCCAAATTGCAAGAGGAGACCAGAGATCTGCGGGCAGAGCTCCAGAGGGTGCAGTCCGAACAGCAGGCAGCCGAGGAAGAGTCAATGAGGAAGCTTCGTGAGCTCACAGAGAAATGCGAGGCGATTCAGAAGGAGGCGGACACGAGTCGTTCGAAGGTCGGAGAGCTGGAGGGTGAGTATAGAACCTTCTAAATTATTTCAAATCCAACCCAGTTAGTCACGTTTGTGAAACGATTACATAGTACACCAATAAAGTCAAGTGAACCTCCATGCGTAACCCAAATAACAAATGGTATCAACGTTTTTCTATTAAAAATATATTCCGAAAATTCTCCAAAAAAGAAAAAGAGAAAAGAAAAGAGTGGTCATCCTCAGAGCTCCCTTTCTTGGTGAAAACACCTCATCGCCATATTATGCTACACTTCTTCGCTGAATATTGCTAAGAATTAAGAGGTATTACTTTATAGAAAGCTCTATTCTTCAAACCGTTTGAGTCTTTAGTGAATCGAAGCCTTTACAAAGTGCTCATCTCACTAGGATTACTGTACATGTGAAAGTTATGGACTGGAATATACCATAGATCCTTCTTAGGTATTTCTTTTCATCTAGTGCTTCGAAGTAACAATTCTATGAAGATGCCTTAGATTAGATTAAACTCTAAGAAGACGCCATAAGCTATTTTGTGCTCGAAATTTGAAGGATGGTTCGAGAAGCCGTCATCTTTCCAAGATAACAGACAATTTGCGTGGTTTTAATTTCTTAAATGCAAAACAGTCGTATGTATCTTTAGAACGATGTCACTTAGTAAGCCATATACTGATGCTACCGCATGTCATCTAGTGTTGGAAGAGAAATGCATGGCGCATCCCGTAAGATTCTTTGTAACTCTGTATTCTATTTTTTCTATGTACTTTTGACGCCGACAAATCTCCGTTTACTATATTGGGCTTTGGATAGAATATTTGTAGAAGGAAGTTCATTACTTATGACTCGACGCTAAGGGCGTATAGGATCCTTATTGCAGAGGAGCACAACCGGTTCCAAAACAGCGCAGCTGAGGAGAGGAAGAAGCTCTTGGAAGCCACAGAAGAGCAGCGTGTCAAGGTACTTCCTTTCAACTTAGTTGCCTCACTATTGATGTGGAATTTTTCAAAATTGCTATATTATTCGAGGTCGATGATTAGTAGGCTGGAGCACATAAGTCATTTTGCTGTTCAGATGGAAGAACTCCAACATGAAGTGGCCGAGTCGAAGAAGAAATTGCTAGCTGCTGAGGAACTTACCGCTGCTGAGGCTGAACGACACAAAACAGCCCAAGCAAGGCTGGCAGAAGTTGAGCGGGTGAGGCTCTTATCTGCTGCTCTGCGGTAAAGAAGTGTAGAATAGGGTTTTGGAAAATAGCGTTCAAGGATAAGAAAAATGGAAGGGTAAGAAAAACAAAAAAGAAGGATAAGAAAAGCATCTATCAAAGCAGATGAACTAATCGGTAAGCATTTTTCTTTTTCGTTAACAAGGGACATATGTCAACTTATCCTAACGGATCTCAAGTAGACCTATATGGCCTTGTCTAATATAACAAGGGGCACAGTGTGAAGCTCGTTTATGCTGCAGGCCATATGGGCTCCAATTTCTCGCCTGCTAGCCTGTACATAAGTCTCAGCAAAAATCAAAATTATTGATAAATAAAAACATCTTTTTGCTCATAATTAAGGTTTAAATGGGATTTTATGGTTACGATGATCTGAACTAACCCACTGTTTTTTCGCAATATTTCGACTGAAGGAATGGATAATAAGAACCGTATAGATGTGGTATATTTTGACTTTTCCAAAGCCTTCGACAAAGTTCCGATACCACAACTACTTCACAAAATGAAAATGATCGGTCTCCATTCTACAGTAGTTAGATGGGCATGCAGTTTCCTCATAGGAAGGACGTATCAGGTCAAAGTCGAGGGAGTGCTCTCCTCTATCTTCAACGCCTACACTGGTGTACCACAAGGCGGAGTGCTTTCTCCCTTACTCTTCCTAATCTATACTTATGATCTTCCAGAAGCAGTGTCCAGGTTTGGAGTATCGTGTAAGATGTATGCAGACGATCTAAAAATATACAAAGTAATCAAAGAGGACCAAGACACTAACTGTGTTCAGTCTGCGATTGACTATGTGGCCAATTGGGCTGATGAGTGGAAACTATCACTTGCACCCGAGAAGTCCCACTGCTTTGTAATTGGCGTCAAAAACAATGGCAGGATCCCAAAGTACAAACTACACAATGCTGCCATTAAACTGGTAGACGAGGTTCGTGACCTTGGCTTTTTGATTGGCAAGAATCTAACTTTTGATACACATTACAAATCCTTGGTCAAAACGGCAAACTTTCGTACCTATAATCTTTTTAAAGTTTTGAAAAGTAACAATCCTGATCTTCTTTTGCGTGCCTACAAGACATATGTTCGACCCATAGTTGAGTTCGGAACTACTGTGTTTAATCCTGTTAAGAAGAAAGACATTGATATTCTGGAAAGTGTCCAAAACAATTTTACCCGTAAAGTAGTGATGAGATCCTTCGGCATAGACTATTCCTCCATACCAAATGGCAGAGAAAGATACAGGATGCTGGGATTAAAATCCCTTGAAAGTAGAAGGAAAACTGTCGACCTCAAAATGCTCTTCAAAATTTTCACCCACAAAGTACACCTAAACCCCACCGCATTTTTCCAAGGACACTTGACTAGAACGATGAGAGGTAAGCTTCGGTTACATGTACCAGTTGCAAGGACCATGGTCAGATCAACGTTCCTGACCTACCGAAGGCTACGGGAGTTCAACTTACTACTAGCCCAAAACGATAACCTCTTAGGATTGTCTATGCATTCGTTTAGTAAGTTGCTATCCTCTTCAGCGTTTTCGTGATTGCTCTATGTCAGTTTTTTTCGATACTAGTGCCTTCAGAGAGTTGTAGTGTTTTTTGTGTTGTCATGTGCGTTGTATTTTTTTCTTTCTAATATGCTTTCTCTTATATTGTTCGCGTGGGAACCTTCCGCGCTGAGAATAAATAAAAATATTATTTACGATGCTCGCAAAGTACATAGATTATCGCGGTTTCTGGACTGTCTATGGGAGTTGGGAGAGGAGAAATCTGTCTGGAATAGGGCATATGTATGTAGAAGGTTATGAAAATGCTTACGAATTTCCCTTAACCTGCCTTTGAGGGAATGTTTAAGCTAAAGAACAAACGTCGGGGTTAATTAATCCACCTGTGGAGCGTTTCACGCTTTCTTCTTCAGCGGAATGTCATGAAAACTGTTTGAATTCGTAGGATCTATACAATTCTTGCGGTGAAAGTGTCAATGTCCTTTTCACTTCGGAGAACTTTGGTACCAGTGCAGCTGCCACGGTGGAATGGAATGGGTTTTTATACCTTGATCTGGGATGCGCGTGAGAGTCAGCACCTCCCTAGATTGCTTCAGCGTCCAGAAGGCAAAAATGGTTGCAGGAGATTAATAAATAAGGAAAAATGTCGGCGTTAGTCTATCTCTTCACAGACGCAACCCCGTTCTATTTTCACGGCTGTTACGGAAAAATTTGAATGCGTATTCGGCCTACACAATGGCTCGAAATGGGCACTAGATAGACCTTGTCTGTATTTTATCCTTCCCAGATAAGTTGACCCTTAGAAGAGGAGAGAATGTCAATAGCATTTTTCTGTCCTATATATGAGCTTATTCAGGAGTACGAGGAGATGAAGCACAGTCTTCGATCGATTCAAGGAGTCTCGAAGACACCAATCTCTGACAAACTCGAGAACAGTGAGGACTTTGCCATTCGGATAAAGCAGCAGCTTGAGGAGCTGGAACGCGACAAAGCCACAAAGCTTCAGGAAATGGCCGCCGAGCACAAGGCGCATCAGGAGAGGCATGTACCATAGTTCAGCGTCCTGGCTTTAAGCACGATATTTACATGGGCTGCACGAAGCAGTCAATGGTGTAGGAAGATTTTTTGAACGAACTTACTTATACGCGTTTGTAACCTTAAATGCGTTATAATATGCAAAAAAACTGAAAACACTTTGAACTTAAGAATAAATTTAGTTCTGCACTGATTTTTTAGGAATTTCGATGATAGATATATGTAAAGCGTTTGACATCGAATTTTTTGTATTTTTCACTTCCAAATATTGATATAGCTTTACATAGCACATATTAACACGGATTCCAGGGTTTTATGGTATATGTATTTATTTCACTTCATTCTGTTCTCCGTTTCAGGTTAGAGAAGCGGATAGAAGATATGGAAACGGCCCGAAAGGAACAGATTCAAGAGTTGGAGAATCAGAAGCAGGAAACGGTAGAGATGTATCAGAAGAGGTTGGAAGAACTCGAGAAGCGTCTGGACGAAGCCGCCGAGTCGTACAGAATTGAGCGCGAGAAATTGGAGGCAGTTATTCGAGAGAAGACAGCCGCTCCTAAACTGGAACTCGAAGAGCTCCGGAAAGCCAGTATGGACATGGCCGAAGCGTCTAAGGAGCAGAACGAGAAGCTGAACAAGCGGGTTAGTGGGGATTTTCACGCTTAGGGTTTGTCACAAGGTGGAAAAGATTTAATGAAGGATTTTTTAAAATTTTCCAAACTTTTTGGCTTTTGTAGTGCTTTCTTAATCCAATGAATATTTAGCAAAAATTTTAAAAGTTTTAGCAAAAAATCGAGTACAAAGTGCTTGATCTTTTCAACCTAGAGTCGTAGCAATTGGAAAAACAAGGCAGATAGCATTGAAAACCATTGGAGCCATCTCTAGAGAAAGAAAAAACGGTGACTAAATTTTTTGCTGAGATGTTTCTCAAGTTTGCTTAAGGTAATGGCCGTCCTAAAAAGCTTTTGTTCAGATCGCCGACCTAGAAGCTCGCCTCGCTCAAGCGTCCAAGAACAACGCGGATATGGTGGAGAACATGCGGAACATGTCGGTGTTGCTCGAGACGGAAGCGAAGAAGCGCGAAGAGCTGACAGCGGAACGAAAGAAGTGGATGGAGCAGCTTGATGAGAAGGAGCGACTCCTCGACGAGGCTCTGAACAGCAGTGAGGACGAGGTCAAGGTGAGCTGCTCCTCTTCATGGCTCTCAAGGGTTCTTATTTTTGTATTTTTTGTTTTATTTTTGAGATCATACGATTTGGCTGGGTAAAGACGCACCGAGCCTACGATTCATCCAATTACTTGAAAGCGTTCAAAATAACTACACACGTAAGCTATTTATGAGGTGCTTCAGGCTAGGCTATGCTAACATTCCAAACGGAGTTGAAATGGCCGAGCAACTTGGCTTCCCTCCATACGAAGTAGAAGGAAAAAGGATGACCTGATCATGCTTTTTTAAAATTTTCACAAACAGAATTTCTATTGAAAGCGTAGTTCTTGACGTCCCAATAACGCGGAGTAGGGGGAAGACTTATGTAATTTGTATCCCCAAGTGCCAAGGTCACAGGTTAGGGCTATCTACCTCACTTATCCGACCCTTAAGGAACTCAACCTGCTTATAGACGAATCTGAAGGATTTCAGAACTCTGTTTGTCAGTTTAATCACGTTTTAACCCGAAGAGGTTTTTTGTAGATGATTTTAGTTACACATTTTTATATTTGTTGTTTCTGATAGTGGCACATGCATGTGTAATGTGCATGTGCATGTGACTGTAATTCACGCCATAAATAAATAAATAAATAAATACCATAAATTCATTAGTGAGCATCATGATACAACAAGAGCCGAGCTGCTTTGGATGAGAGTAAAGGAAACGTACACCGATAATCGATCCCTTTTGGGATGCGCCAGGCATTCAACTTTTACGGGATATTGTGGAGGCAATTACAAGGAGTATTTGCTATATACAATGACTTGTGGTATTCATTCGATGAGCAGGTCATTGCTCATGCCCTGCAGGAAAGGTCTAATACCAATTCACCTACCTCGGAGGGAGAAAAGGTTTGGTTGGTGTGCGCGGGAAATTTGAGCCTAATAAAATTTGCGAACAACTAGACATAGCCTCCACATATTTCAAGGGAGCTCAATTGGAAGTGATTCCCGACGAAGCTGGTTTATCCAAACTAGATTTCCATTGAATTTTGCTATCGAATTTACCACCACAACCATTTCAAGACCAAAGCTGAGTACTGTACTTTTTTTCTCATTCTCAGTGCTACACTTTACCACCATTCTGAAAATTCTACACTATTCTATCACCGCGTTCAATTTTTTCAAAGAAATAGAGGAATTTATCATACGATTTCTTCAGGTCTAAAAAAAAAATTGAAAATTTGTCAAAGCCTGCAGAATTTTGAAAATATTACTATTCTACTATATATAAAGGAGCAGTGTGTGTGTGTGTGTGTGTGTGTGTGTGTGTGTGTGTGTGTGTGTGTGTGTGTGTGTGTGTGTGTGTGTGTGTGTGTGTGTGTGTGTTTCCGTCCGTCGCAACTGGAGTGGGGGTACTGCGTATTGGAAGCGATTGTTGAACATCGACGTGCCTGGCGATGCGTAGACCTGCCGAACACGTCGGCAACCGTGCATGGCGAGCCGTAGACGTTCCGAAAACGTTGGCAACCGTGCCGGGGCATCTATATGATCATCGAAGGGAGGGGTTTTTGGAGGCAATCGATATCGATCGATATTATCGATTTTTGAGGATGGCGTTCAAGCGGCACGAAACTTCAACCCTGGGGGTAGTCTGGGTCGCTGAACACGAAACTGGAGTCGACCAATCGATATCGATCGATATTATCGATTTTTGAGGATGGCGTTGAAGCAGCACGAAACTTTAACCCTGGGGGTAATCTGGGTCGCTGAACACGAATTTGAAGTCGACCAATCGATATCGATCGATATTATCGATTTTTTGTGAATGTCGTTCAAGCGGCACGAAACTTTACCCCTAGGGGTAGTCGAGGTCGCTGAACACGAATCTGAAGTTCGTTTTCGAACTGTCGATCGCCATCAATCGATGTTGGGCAAATAAGCGTTTTTGTGGATGTCGTCCATTTTTTCGCTTTTTTTCTAACTTGCCCTAATCGACGTAGTTAAGATGTTCTTCCTGAAGAAACATGACAAAGGTGTCAGCTACAATTGATGATGAGAAGTTATTGCCACAGAGAAGCCGTCAAAAAGCCGTCGGTGCGGCCGAGAGGCCGCACGGATGGCTGGTTATATTAGAAACCGTATAGAATAGGGTCCTCAGCGATGGAAAACACTTGTAGTGCCTACAGCTCCGCACTCCCGAAAAGCGAAAAAAAGCGAAAATCCTGTTGCCTATTACTGTAGAGGCAACATTCTGCTGGCCTAACCGCCGGTCTGATTCTGGCTGTGGCTTCTTCCTGTGATTCATAACAAACTGTTTTATTGGGTCTACAGACTGCCAACATAAAGTTCAAGGATAAAAGGGTAAAGAACGGCGTTACTGAATCCCTTTTGGAACGCGCCACGCATTCTACTTCTACAGGACGTCATGGACTCGATATGAATGCGTATTTGACCATACAGTGACTTGCGGTGCGCAGTCGATGAACGAGTCAACGCCTCATCCTTCCTAGACAAGTCTGGTACCATTCACCGACCCCGGAGGGATGGAAGGCTTGGTTGGCCTGGACGGAAAATTCGATCCAGGAACCTGGTCGGGTGCAGGCGGCAGTCGGCGCCTCCTCCGACTGCACTACACTCGCCCACCTGCCAACATACTCATGTAATTTCCACATCCATTTGGAGATTACATCGTTCTGATAGAAGGTTCGACAGATATATTAGACAGACAGATAGATGGGTCTTTTACTTCTAGAAGGAGATTCTGTAAGTGCCAAACAGATGCGAAGAAATCGCGTATTTTCGTCTTGCTGATGTATATTATTATAAATATTATTGTATAGTGTATCTCCGTCCTGCTAATAGTGTGTGGGGCGCATCGTAGCGCAAATGGAAGAGCCGCGGACTGCCGCGTGCATGTGAAATCAGAGTCCTTGGTTCTTATCTCGGCCAAAGGTCAACGAGACCTTGTACCCCTCCGTTGTTGGTGGTTTAAGGCCGGACTTGTATGGGAAGAATGAAAAGCTGACTTCTCCATTCGCCAATTATTCAATGTCATCATGCAGACTAAATATGTGAACACGACCCAGAATTGCTTCAACAGCATCGTGGAAGTGCATAGAATTCGTGACGCATCCCAAATGAAAAGTGATTAACACCGGTTGTTTCCAAAATAGCTCTACAAGTATAGTGGAAAATGAGTCTAGGAAATAACGCTTCCGTTTAGATCAGTCAACTGGCCGCTGAGAATGTACGACTCGCCAGTGAAGTCCTGAAGGCTCATTCACAAGCCGAGCAAACGCTGCAGGCTGAGAAGGAGCTGCTCACGAAGCAGTTCAATGAGAAGATCAAGACGTTTGTTTCCATATTTCCTTCAATTATGCTGCTATAGAGTCCATTCTGAAGAGGTTTTTGATGAATTCATTTTTTTAGTGGGAGATGAACTTTTATCAAGTATGTAGGGAACGTAGTCTCTATCCTGTTGTGGGCAAATTTGTGCTTTCACTGGGTTTTTGGCTGTAAGGTCTTTTCTAAATAAGGTATTTCTGCAACTATTTTGCCACACGGCCGTTTGTAGCTCAGCCGGTGGGGACGTCGGCTTTTCAGGGCCCGGATTCATCAAGCAATGGTGGGTATAGGTAGACATAACATAAGGGAATCGTACCCACTACCAGTAATGGGCAGTGGGTACGATTCGTATTCATGAAGGGAATCAAGGGTAAGCTACAACTAGGCCTCTCGCGAGAACAGCTGATTTCACTGGAGCGTCATTTTGTCAATGGAGCGCGAATGAGTCGCGGGAATACGGATGTACCCACGATGATCGGAGGGTTTTCTCTACCCGCTGATATACCCACGATTTGGCGGGTAAGGTTTATCATGAATCGAGGGTATCTCCACATCGTGGGTATGTCCACCCCTATACCCAGCATACCCGTGGGTATGCGCGTTGATTAATCTGGGCCCAGAATCGAAGTCCTCGGTTCGGGTCTTATCCTTAGCAGCCAAGCGTTCCATACCCCCGCGATTTTTTATCTGGTGACTTTCGCGGGAAAAGTAGAACACTTCCCTATCAGCTAGGTAACGCTAGTTACAGACCAAATACGCACCCAAATTCGCTTCTCCACATGCCGTAAAAATTGAATACATGGCGTATTCCAAACAGGAATTGAATAACACTGTCATTTTTTGCTACCCTATTTTGGCTCGTATTATCAATCATATTAATATATGTTTCTAGAGCAAACGCCGAGCGGGATAAGCTGGCTGGTGATCTGGAAGCGCTTCGGGCGAAGATGAAGGTGATGGAGTCTCGGATAGAAGATCAACGCTCCTCGCTTGAACAGGCTGAGAAGATGTGTGTCCATTATTTTTCACCTGTTATGATAATGGTCCAATTCAGTTTCCTTAAGCCTCATATGGGACATAGGCTCTCACAACGATGTTCTGTTGCGATCAAAACTCTAGCGCAGGGCGGGACTCGAACCCGCGCCTCCTGTTGACCGGGCGGGAATGCTCTACACCATTACGTCATTACATTATGATAATATTTTTAGTGTGCGCTTCCCTCACTCCTATTCTACATTTTGAGGTTTCCTCACTCCAATTCTAAATCTTCATTTCGAAACCCTTTTTCATTGTATGAAATTAAGCGACAACTGTCCGCTTTGAAGAAACAATATTGTGTGATTTTGTTCATCTTTATTTTACCCGTTAAAGATGTACAGTATAGAATAATGGCGATAGGCGGGATTAAACAGCAAGAGGTTGACTTGGTCCGATACCGACTTCTAACCCAGTTAAACTACTCAACGCGATTGATTGCAATTTTCATTAGGTGTGTTAGGAATGCTGAGTTCTGTCGAATTAACTCCAGTACCCCTCGCGTACTGGAGTTAATTCGACAGAAGAACTCAGCGCGCTGGTACATGCTGGTATACCATCACCCTACATCCGACTTCTCGACGAATGCTTCTAAACACGTCGACTACCATCCAGCTGTTCGATCGAAAGCTTAAAATTCCTATCGGGAAAGGAGTTCGGCAGGGAGACACGATTTCTCCCAAGCTATTTACAGCGGCACTCCAGGATGCCATGAAAGATTTGAACTGGGACGATAAAGGCTACCTTGTCGACGGTAAACGGATCAGCAACCTTTGCTTCGCCGACGATATTGTTCTCATCTCTACTAGCACGGCAGCAGTCGAGAAAATGCTGAACGAGCTCAATGGGACAGGTATGAAGATTGGATTGGACATGAATATGTCCAAAACACAATTTATGGTCAACCAGTGGTGTGACGCGGGACTCGTAAGGTTAAATGGAGTCGCTCTACAACAGGTCGACTCCTAGGTCTATCTGGGAAGAGAGCTGAACATGGATAACGACCTCGCTCCTGAAATTGCCCGCAGGAGACGCGCAGCATGGGCAGCCTTCAGTTCGATTCGCGAAGTCACCGATCAGGTCAAGGACCCCGGCCTCAGGGCCTCGATATTCAACGCCTCTGTACTGCCTGCGATGTGTTACGCGACGGAAACCTGGCCCGACAACAAGACAATCGCCAGAGCGATGCAAACTATGCATCGTGCACTGGTAAGATGTCTTTTGAGGACAAGCCTTCGTCAGCAACGGCAAGAAGGCCTACGAAGCTCGGAGCTACGGGAGAAGTCGCAATTAGCAGACCCGCTGCAGTACATGAAGAAGTCCAAATATCGCTGGGCCGGACACCTGCTTCGACGAAAGGACGACAGATGGAGTCTCCGTGTCACAGATTGGCTCCCGAGAGACCATAAGAGACCACTGGGACGACCGCCAACGCGATGGGCAGACTCATTCTCAAGATCTTTCAGAGAGCGGAGTCTGCCTCACTGGATGCAAGCAGCCAGAGATCGAGCGGTCTGGAAGAGTTGTGGCCCGCGATGAGAAGACCTCCAGCCGACAAAAGGACCATCAAAGTCAAAGCATAGTAACAAAGTAACCTCTCCCGTAGTCAAAAATTTATAGTTCAGTGCACTTCCACAAAATTGCCGCGTAGGCGAGTGCATGGCGCTTTCTAGGAAGATTGGAGAAATCCGCCGCTTAGCACTTTATCCGCCATTTTATTATGTTATGTATTTTTTTATATATTTTTTATTAAACAAATAATGTTTCAGTCGCAAGGATGAAATGCAGTCCATTCAAGCCGAGCTTGACGCTGTTCGCAAGGAGAAGTCGAAACTGAAGGACGAGCTGGAGAAGTGAGGCGCCATTGTTTTTTATTCATTTTTTTCTTGAAAATTTCTCTATTTTTTGCTGGGGTTCCGGAATGAGTTCCATAGGTTGCCCAGCCTTTTAGTTCTTTCAAGTTACGTCAGATTCTGTCTCTCTTTGCTTAATGTTTCGGTTAGGCTTCTCCCATTTCCTTTGCGTGGATTTTTTGTTGATTTTAAGAGTAAAGTGTAGTATTCGCTTGGAAACTGAGTCTCCGCCGTTTTTTAAACATTTTATTCAGAATTTCGTTAAGGGTTCGTTAGACTGTTCGAAAGAGAATGACTTGCTCTATGAGAAGGTTTGTTTCCCTTTTTCCCCTTTTGATTTTTAATGGCCTAAAAAATTGAAAAAGTCGAAATGGTGAAAAAATGATTCATACTTTCTGATAGCGCAAATCATTCTCTTTCGAATGGTTTTAGGATTCACTCGTATTACCTGTATCACCTGTCGTCCCTTTGATCATCGACTTTCTCGATCGGGTGCCATCAGCGTCTCCATACGTCCCTGTCGAGTGCCAGAGTGATCCAATGGATCCTCCTCGCTCGAGGGAAACGAAAATCGTCATATCGGTCGTTCAGGGCTTTCACGAAGACGTCCGACCAACGCGTTGGTGGGAATTCTTCGTGAAAAGGTTTTAGGATTAGGCAAAAAAATGCCTTCTGCGAAATTCAGAGTAAAATTTTCAGAAAAGCTGCGTGGTCTTAGTTTCCAATCTAGTTCATGTGTAGGTGTAGGTGTAGGTGTACAATTGTCTAATCTGGAGAAGCTTTCCCTTGCCGAATTTCGGTTATCTGCACGCTGGATAGTTTGAGTGATATTGCTTGTCCGTCTGTAAAAATAAATAAAAAATTAACCCTTCAACGAAGAGATAGAGTTCAAGGAGGCGGCTCTGATTGTACTATATTTCCCTGCTAAGCGTGCCACTTCAAGCCATCTGCTGGTAGTGGTTAATGTGGGTCTGATACACTTCACAGAAAAAACTGTCAGCAATAGCACGGGTTGGAGAATTCTGGCCATTTTTAGCCTTCGGAGTAATAATAACGGGCATCCGGTGGCTCCGTCTCGTCGAACCATCTCAAACATGTCCACCTACACCTACAACACCCAGACCGACTTCAGTGAGATCGAGGACGTTCACAAATTGCGCAACGAGATCGACAAGTGAGTCCATTCCGACCTACATACATACATCAGCTAGCTTGAACGGAAGGGGGTGGGGGGGGGGGGGGGGCATTTTGGATTCTTCTTGTCCACCTTGAGTTTTTAAATATCGTCTACAATAGTGCTGCTGTTGTAGACGATGACCTCGTTTTCGGTAGAATAAGACTAGCTCACTTGCACTCTTCCTGTTGTGTTTCGCTTTTGTTTACTATGCAAATTTCTACGGGCATTTTTTGTTGTTTTTTCTTTTTCTTCTTCTAAGTATGTAGGGAGTTTTATTTTCTTTTTCTAAGTTACTTTCCTTCATTGTTCTTTTCTTTTGCTATATTTCTGCTCGTATTTCTACCTTTCTAGGCTATGCCGCAGGCCTTCACTCCTTCTAGCAGAAGGATTTATATCTATTTTTAAATTTGTTTAAAAAAATTTTAAAAATTCTATTTACGGTGTTGTTATTCGCATTGTTCCAGTTGTGCTAAGCAAATTCGTGATGTTTCCTCAAATACCGATTTAGAAAATTCGAGGGTTTTCTTACATTTTTACTGAAACAACCTCGTCCTGTCGAAGATTTTTTGATTGTTTCTTAAATTTAAACGTGATCAACTTCTTATATATTATTGACGAAGCTCCGATACATTTTCGAAAAGCTATTTCCTTTTATTATCGAAAAAGGCTTTATATATGTACAATATTCGGGTTCAGCTTTATGCTTCGATTGAAAATGGACTTTATGTTTTCTTGTATGGTAAAGTGAGGATAGACCTTCTATAAAGGAGAAATGCAGTACGTTGCTGTCTCTCGCCTTCCGAAGGGAATTTTCTAAGGGTGCGCTTCAAGGAATTCTTTCTGCTTAGCTACTGAATACATTCAGCAGCGGTTTTGTATTTAGAAGCCAGTGCCTGAAATAATATTGAGCTCATCAATGAACCTGTTATTGCTTTAAATATTTCCCGACGTCTGATGCCGTTGGTATAGAAGCTATAAGATATTACAAGGATGTTTTGTTACGATTAAAAATCTTGCATCAGGCGGAACTCGAACCCGTACCTTCTGCTTCCAGGGCAGGATTTGAGCCTTCTACATCCTCAGCTGTGTTTCGATCACAATGCAGGTGGTGTAAACCACGATGGTTCGTAGGGCAGTCAGGGACCAGAATGATATCAGGATGAGCCGGCTCCTGATATTAGAATAAAGGATAAGGATAAAGGACGGCGTTACTCAATCCCTTTTGGGATGCGCCACGCATTCTACTTCTACTGGATGTCGTGGAGGCGATTTGAATGCGTATTTGGCCCTACAATGACTTGCGGTGGCCAGCCGAGCCGAACAAGTCAGCGCTCTATCCTTCCCAGACAAGTCTGGTACCAATTCACCGACCCCGGAGGGATGGAAGGCTTGATTGGCCTGGGCGGGAAATCCGAACCAGGCCTGGTATCGGGTGCACGCGACAGTCGCCGCCTCCTCCGACTGCGCTACACTCGCCCGATAGCAGAATAAACCTGGTGAACCTAAAGTTTGGATCAAAACAAATGGATGGTGTAATGGACTAACATCCTGCCCCGATTGCAGAACGTGTGGATTCAAGTCCCGCCTGGTGCTACAGTTTTGATCGCAAGAAAGCATCCTTCTAAAATCCGTTAATGTTTTGCCTGTTGTTATTTAGATTTTAGTCCCCGGCGGGAATAGCATCCCTAGACAATGGATTGCGACTTAAAGCGTCACCGCAAGTCATTGTATAGGCCAAATTCGCATTCAAATCGCCTTCACGACATCCCGTAGAAGTAGAATGCATGGCGCACCCCAAAAGGGATTGAGTAACGCCGTCCTTTATCATTTAGATTGTAATAGATGCTCACTTCTTGAATATTTGTAGTCAAAATTATTATCTAATACAGTGTACTTTCAGACCATATCATTCATATTTGTTGTGGTTAAATTAATTAATGGTAATTATTGGTATAGGGCGCGTATAGCGCAGCCTGAGGAAGCACCGACTGTCGCGTGCACCCGATACCAGATTCCTGGTTCGGATTTCCCCTCTCGGTCATTCAGTCATTCCATCTCTCCGGGGTCGGTGATTTAGTATATACATAAAAGAAGGATAGAGCTTCATCGGTAGGTCAGAGGAGGCCATTGTATAGGCCAAATACGCATTGAAGTCGCCTCCATGACATCCCGTAGAAGTAGAATGCGTGGCGCATCCCAAGAGGGATTGAGTAATGCCGTCCTCTATCCTTTATCCTTTATATGCATGGTGTAGCAGTAGTCCCCGATCTCCGGCGCTCAATGGGCTCTCGATGAAGTGTCCCACTTAGTTACTGCCCAAGTTTTCCTGGATGGCTCCTCCGTCTGCTCAAGGGGAAGCCACTTAATCAAGCGAAGAATAGAGTGAGGTGGACGGTGTTTGCTCGTGTTTACCGTACTTGCGCTAACTCAAGAACTATTGTGGCCTGTAATTAGACTGGCTCCCCGGGAGCGCCTTTCGTCGTCGAGTACTGGTATGGGTCCCTACTCACCGTCGCCTCCCTACCGGGATCCCCTTGACGATGTTTGCTAAGGTGTTTCGCGCTCGCGCGTCTCCATCTCGCTCCACGGGGCAACTTTCGGCCCGGGTCATAGGTCAATGACCGTTCCCGAGCCTCGGTAAGCTCCATCGTGCCGAGTGGAGGAGTTGTGAGCGAGTTGGGCTCGTGAGAGCCTGTCTTTCTGTAGAACGCAGGTGGAAAGTGGAAAAAGTAGAATTCGTAGGGTTAGGCGGATGTTTTCCATCCCTTACAAGGTCACGTCTATGACACGATTGAGAAGACATAGTCTACAGCTTGAACCAACGTCAAATTGAACTCTTATGGAGAAACTTGATGCTTCAAATCAAAGTGAGCATCTTCCATGTCAAAACGATCGTTTTCTCTAAACTAGATGCCCTTCCAGATGATTAGAATAATGTTTCAACACATTTGTTTAAGCTTGAAACGGCTAGTATAGAGGCTATATGTCGCTAAAGAATGCTCTGTTGCGTTCAAAACTCTTGCACCAGGTGGGACGTGAACCCGCACTTGCTGCTTCCCTGGCAGCAGAGGTCTACGCTACCCAACTGCTGGCCGGCAAGATGCGCAAGGAACAGCCCAGGCTCGACAAAGTTCGCTTGTTTCACGATAACTCGTGGCCACACATCGCGAAGACGACCTCTCAGAGAATTCTGGTTCTCGGATGGGAACTCCTGCCGCACCCACTGTACAGTCCAGATCCAGACCCAAGTGACCACCACCTTTTCCGATCACTACAGCATCATCTGGAAGGGAAGCGTTATGAAGATCGTGGCCACCTCGAAAATGACCGAGCCTTTTCGCCTCCAAGTCGCCGGATTCCTACGCCAGAGGAATTTGAAGTCTTCTGGTACGTTGGTGGAGGGTAGTCGATGTTGATGAAAATTATTTGGTTGATTAATAAAATTTTGATGAAAATTGGGTTATTTTGAAAAAATTGCATTTCTGCAGATACTTTCTGGGCATCCTAATAGCTCTTGGACGATCCCGCGAACTGTTTGGGATGGTTCAGCTTCCACCAATTCCTTCAACCCGTCGTCCAAGGTTGCTCTAGGTCGACCGCTACGGGGGTCATCTTCGAGGGTGAAATCTTCGCTCCGAAATTTACTGAATCACTGTCGCACAGTGCTTTCTCCAACACGTCTAGGCCCCCACACTTGACTGATTTGTCGAGCTGTGTCGGCTGCAGACTTGAGGTTGACGTCCGAATTTGAGGTTGAATTAAAGTATCGTTCGGAATTGCTCCTTCGACATGATTCAAATAAGCCCCCCAAGAACAGAAATTTAAAACAACGTTCTGACTTAGATTATTTATTCAGATAGAGCGAAAAATTCTGTACAGAAAATAGTATTAATGCGCAACGCAAGTTGAATTTTTACTCAATATTAGACGCATGAAAAATGGTAACACAAAAATCTGAGGACTTTCCGGACAACCTAATAGCAAAATTGGGCATTTCATATGCAACGATCTAATAGCGCAAGACAGTGCTCTAAGAAGCTACAGCACATTCTGCTGTGGCTTTTTAGAGCTCTTGTGCACTCGATGAACTTGCTTAGTCACTTCGAGAAGAAATGTGAGCTATGAGCACGGCGCATACTGAGAAAGCGTCAAACTTCTTCTATGTTCTTTGCTAACCAGTCTCTTAACTGGAATTTTTATTTGAGGTCGGACACTTCGAACTTGTCGTCGTCTTCAGGCCGTAAATAAAAATTCCATCTAAAAACATGCTGGTGAAGAACACACAAGATACGTACAACGACAACGCCGAGGTTTCTAAATGGGAGAACTTGGAATTTATGAAGCGTCTAACCTATAGGCAGTCCGTTTCATTACATTTTACTGAAAATATATTGGAATAATATGCGGCTTCCCTCAACAACCTCACCTCTCGTCTCCCTGTCCAGCAATTTGTTTTTAGAATTGGCTTTTTTCTCGCAGAGCACCCGCGCGCGACTGGCACTAATTCCCCGCGTTGAGTTTTTCGGCGCTCTTTTTCTACCGTAGTTCGACGACGGATGACAGCGCTGTTTCCCACGGGACAATACCGTCTCGCGTCGGCGAGAGGGTGGCGCGTCGAGCGGGTAAAAACCGGCTCGACGACGACGACGATCGGAAATGCCGGCGCGGCTTAGCCGGCCGGCGACGGAGTCGGTCGCACGCCGGAGGACCAGTTGTCACGTAGACACCGTGTGCTCGGCTGGAGAGGCGGCGGTCGTGTGGAATTGATATCCTGGGCTCGGAGAGCAAGAGGATCTGAGCTTCGCTTCATCAAGCCGGAAGAGGGCTGTGGACACTCCAGGGGCTCAGTCTCTTGCATTTGGGAGAACAACTACTGCCACTTGTGCCTCACGAACAGTACTACAATGCCGAGGATTGGAGAGGGAGAGGTTCTAGCAACTGTTTGTTCCTGCTGCAGGACAAGAGACTCGTTCTTGTCGTCTGTGATAACTTTAGTCACAAATGAATATACCATTTTTCACGTCGAATTGGACACATTTCAAATCAAATTGGACACTCTTCTAAGCTGGCCTATGAACTTTGAAATCAGTTTGAAAGTCTTCCAAATCGAAATGAGCTTACAGGTTGAACTACACACTCTCCAATATGGTATGGATGTTTTTTTGCTAAAGAAGAATTTACGATAACTTTTTTTGAGGGCGCGTGTAGCGCAGTCGGAAGAGGCGCTGACTGTCGGCTGCACCCGATACCAGGTCCCTGGTTCGGATCTCCCGTCCCGGCCAACCAAGCCTTCCATCCCCCGGGGTCGGTGAATTGGTACCGGACTTGTCTGGGAAGGATAAAGCGCTGACTTGTTCATCGGCTGGCCACCGCAAATCATTGTATGGCCAAATACGCATTCAAATCGCCTCCACGACCTCCCGTAGAAGTAGAGCGCGTGGCGCATCCCAAAAGGGATTGAGTAACGCCGTCCTTTATCCTTTATCCTTTAACATTTTTTTGTATTTTCTTTTACTTCAGTTGCCCGAATGAGTGTAATAATTTTATACAATTTTTATTTTTAAGAAAAAAATTTGTTTTAAAGCGCAGCAAGGCAGAAATCAGCACAGTGCATTAAAAGACTGAATCGCGCCATGCACTCGGAAAGCAAATCGCAATGTATGTTTGATTGATAGTGTAAATACTGCTTACATGCAGCGAGAAAGTCATGTGAAACTGCATGGAAACAGAAGTTCTGCTATCAATCGAGTAAAAATCGCGAACCCTCGGACGGGGCCATGGCATACATAACCTCTGTTTTGGCAACATAAAATAACCGCGTTCTTGCTCTTCAAAACAAGCTTTAGGTCGTTGTTTTTCCTCGAAAAACAAAATCTATATAAAATTTCGAACTGTGTTCACTTATTGGGTAGGAGAACTGAAAATTAAAAGAAAGTTATACTAAAATTTTTCTTGAACAAAAAATTATTCTAACATTTTTGGTGAGTTTCTAGTTTAATGTAGTAGAAGCTTATTTTGATTTGGAAGAGTTGGCTTTGGTCTTAGGTTAACCTAGAAGAGTGTCCAATTTGACGTGAAAAATGTCCAATTGGACTGTAGATAGTGAACACCGATTGATACACATTGATTATACGACCATGTTTGGGTATTAAAAAAGTTTCGGTGCAGTGTCGCAATATTCATACCTCTAACGGTATCCACACATATGCCATTTTATTCTGGAATTGGACGCTTTTCTATGCTAGCTTAAAGACTTTTGAAATCAAAGCAAACTCTTCCGAGTCGAAGTGACCTTCAGGTAGGTTGAACTACACCCTCAACAAGATGGTTAGAATAGTTTTTGTTCAAGGAACATTTAGAATAACTTTCTTTGAAATTGTTTAGTTCGCCAAACAAGTGTAACGTTTTTGTAAATTTTCATATTCAGATAAAAATGTTAAATTAATATTTGTCTTGAGGAACAGCAAAGAAGCAAGCATATAGCGCATTAAAGATTAGATCGCGCCATGCACTCAAAAAGTTCACCGCAACTTTGATTTGATTGATAGTGTAAAAGCCATTTACATAAGCCATCGAAGTGAGAGTACATAGGTATGTTTTTTGCAATATTGTTTGTTGCAGCGTTGACAGATGTGAATCTCTAAATCTCTAAACAGAAATTCTGCTATCAACCGAATAAAAATCGCAACATCTTGGAAAATGGCATGGCACTATAAAATGGCCGCCTACCTGCTCTATAAAACAAGTTTTAAACCATTATTTTTCCTTAAAAAATAAAACATTTAAACAGTGTGTTCCCTTATTGAATTAAAAACATCAAAGGAAGTTATACCAAATTTTTCCTTGAATAAAGGTTATTCTAACCTTTACGGAGACTCTCTACTTTAATGTAGAAGAAGCTCATTTCTATTTGAAAAAGTTTGCTTTGATTTCAGAAGTCTTAAAGCTAGCTTAAAAGAGCGTCCAATCTGATTTGAAAACTGTCCATTTCGACGTGAAAATGATATAAATGGCTAGTATTGTTGCGGCAGTCGATAATATTTCTGACCAATATTGATTGATGAAGAATTTTATTCAATTGTTATGGAGTCATCCCGGATACGGGTGGGTGCTGATCGGTCCCACGAGGTGTGGATGTTGCGTTCGATCAAACGGCGCCGGTGGTGTAATGGCGTAGAGCATTCCCGCCCGGTCAGAGGGAGGTGCGGGTTCGAGTCCCGGCTGGCGCTAGAAGTTTTGATCGCAACAAAACATCGTTGTGACATGTTATGGAGTCGTTTAAGCTGCCGATACATTTGCCTAATCCTCATCTCAACCTATTAAACGCCGAAAAATCTGTATTATTAATTAGTATTGATCGACTTGTCTATTAGTATCGACTGATCAGGATATAGGTGCGCAGTCGGAGGAGGCGCCGGCTGCCGCGTGCACCCGATACCAGGTTCTTGGTTCGGACTTCCCGCCCAGGCCAACCAAGCCTTCCATCCGTCCGAGGCCGGCGAATTGGTATCGGATTTGTCTCGTTCATCGGCTGGCCAACGCAAGTCATTGTATGGCCAAATACGCATTCAAATTGCCTCCCGTGGAAGTAGAATGCGTGGCGCATCCCACAAGGGATTGAGTAACACCGTCCTTTATCTTTTTTGTATTTGCTCTGAACAGCAGAATTTCTTTCCTTATTTTATTCAACTTATGTGCTTTATTATTGTGTAGAGTATTTTATATTTTATATAATTCATTCCTTTACATAGCTTTCCCTACTCTTTCTTTATTCTGCTTTTGTCGCTGGTTTACTCTTATCTTCTATTTCTTGTAGTATACATTTATCTTTTTCTTTTCACTTATTTTATTCTATATGGTATTGCTTTTTACATAGTTTGTTTGAAAAGGGTTTTCTTATTTAGTTTCCTTTTCTTAGTTCTTTTTCTGAAAAAAAGTTTCTAAAAAATCATGTAATGAGTGTTGTTTAAAAGAAGACATTTTTTAGACATTTTTGACCGATTAGCCATTAGCTTCTCTGTGTAGTCAATGTCTAAAGAAAACTATTCTTAACAAACAAGTAAAGTATAAAAAAGGATAAAAGGCGGCGTTGCTCAATCCTTTTTGGAATGCGCCACGCATTCTGCTTCTACGGGATGTCGTGGAGGCGACTTGAATGCTTATTTGGCCATACAATGACTTGCGGTGGCGAGCCGATGAACATGTCAGCGCTTTATCCTTCCCAGACAGGTCTGGTACCAATTCACCGACCCCGGATGGATGGAAGGCTTGGTTGGCCTGGGCGGGAAATCCGAACCAGGAACCTGGTATCGGGTGCACGCGACAGCCGGCACCTCCTCCGACTGCGCTACACGCGCCCAGCAAAGGCCAACAAAGAGGTGCAACTCTGGCTTGTTAGCCTTCCACCAAAGCTACTTGATGGGTTAAAAAAATCTAGGCGTCCATGGAATGCACGGCGCATCCTTCAGCCTCCAACGGCCATTATCAACTGCGACATCATTCTGGGAAAGGCCTGCTTTCACCCTCCTGAGCATCTCGATCAATAGCTGTTTCTGAGATGACTCAACTATTACCCAACACCCACCCAGCCGATGGGATCCGTCCGGTCCCATTACCGTAATCGCGTGCGTGCGCCACGTCCCTGAAACACGGCACGTGGCTAACGATCGGCCATAAATCTGCATGTATTGTCGCTGACGACGTCTTATGTCATCGCCCGTCGTCCGACACCGACACAGGCGTGCTGACGCTTCGGTGCAGGAATAAAAGCGAGCCGTGAACTACGGAGACACCTTAATCACCGACGGAAACGACCGTAATGCGCGAATTACGGTCGCGCTGTCGCCCTTTAAACTGGCGACAATCGGCTTATTGTAGCCGTTTTAGGGTCATTATCGAGAGAAACGGCTCTGGCACTGGCGGGATTTCCTTTCAGATGATCGGCTTCCCTTAAGCGATGACGCTATTATGGTTATAGGGTACATGTCGCGTAGGTGAGCAGCATTGGTAGGTGGGAGCGCGCCAGCCAAAAGTGACCAAACAGAGCGGTCTGATTGGTTTAGGCGTTCCCACCTATCAATGCTGCTCACCTACGCGACATATACCTGTTATAGACAGTTAGTTGTATTCAGGTGCTTTATTACCGAAAGTTACCGTATCCCTTGGATCGGCTCTCCCATTGATTATAGAGATTGGAACGAACTCTGCAAAGGTCTTCTAGCGGGCCTTACAAAATTCGTATAATCCCACTATATATACAATTTTCACGTCGAATTGGGCACTTTTTAAATCAAATTGTACATTTTTCACGTCAAATAGGACACCTACACGCTATGTAGCTCAAGACTTTTGGATTCAAAATAAACTCGTCCAAATCTAAATGAGCTTCTTCTAAACCAAAGATTCTGCAAAAAGATTAGAATATTTTTAGGTTCAAGGAAAATTTTAGTACAACTGCTATCTTTGAAGTTTCAATTCACCTTCCCGAAAAGTGAACACATTGTTTGAATTTTTAAAAAATCTTTACTTTTCGAGGAAAAATGGCAGCTTGAAGCTCGTTTTAAAGTAGCAGCAATTTTTTAAGGCGAAAAGAAGAGATTGCGCCATTAACTCCTTCAAGACGTAGCGATTTTTATTTGGTTGATAACAGAATTGCTATTTACATGGAGTTTCATACCTGTAAACAATAAAACAAGTACAATGGTAAAGAGCACACATTATTTAACTTGGATGCTTCATATAAGCAGCATTTACATTATCAATCAAATAAAGATTGCGACGAGTTTTTCGAATGCATGGCGCAATCTGGTATCTAATGCACTAAATGAAATTGCTGCTGCTTCAAATCAGATTTTAGTTTTTTCAGTGCATCAAATGATTGCTGTGTTGTTGCGATTTGAAGCAACATTTAATTTATTATTTTTACTCAAAATTTTTTAAAATAAAATTAGAACACTCATTCGGATAGCTGAATTAAATAATTTCGAAAAAAGATATACCAAATTTTCCCTGAACAAAAATTGTTCTAAGCGTCGTGGAGAGTCTGTAGTCCAGCCTGTAAGAAGCTTATTTTGATTTGGCAGGTGTAGGCGTTTCTTTTCAAAACTCTTGAGCTACCTTAAGGTTAGAATGGCGTCCAGTATGAGGTGAAAATTTCTTATCCGTCCTTCTGACTATGGCCGAAGGAACACCTTACATCTCCATCTACGTTGTCGATCCCTGTTCAAGATTAACGGTTTGAGTTGGGAACCGCATAGGAACATCTAGCGATGGAGGAACTTCGTAAAGAATTAGCGGCATCGTTCGATCGCCCATTATCGATTGATTTTATCGATTTTCTCTGATCTTTTCCATTTGGAGTTGGAATCGCGTGCATGAGTTGGGCGGTATACGGGCTTCAGAACAAGCTAAAAGTTTCAACGTGGCCGGCATTTATTGACCCATTTTATCGATTCTTATTTGATGTCGGCCTACTGAAGTGGAAAAATTACTTAACGATTATCGATATAGCACCAGCTTCTGTTCAGAGAGAGTTGAGCGTTTGAGAAGGGTGATGACTGCTGAAAAACGAACAAGCGAACAATAAAGAATACAAAAATATAAATGACGGCGTACTCAACCCCTTTTGGCATGCGCCACGCATTCCTTCTACGTGATGTTGTGGGAGCGAGTTGAATGCGTATTTGGCCATACAATGACTTGCGGTGGCCAGCCGATGAACAAGTCAGCGCTCTATCCTTCCCAGACAATTCTGGTACCAATTCACCGACCCCGAAGGGATGGCAGGCTTGGTTGGCCTGGGCGGGAAATCTGAACCAGGAACCTAGTATCGGGTGCACATGACCTCTTCCTCCTGCAGCGAACTATATCGAACACAATATGGTTACTTTGAATTTCTGAGCGAAGTCCCGACCAGTGGTTACAGGAATATTGATGATTCATCCTAATTTTACCCTTTCATTGCTTTTATCAAAAATTCTTCTGTTATAACCGTTATTACCTGTTCTATAATAGAATTTGTATGCTTTATCTGATACTCTTTATTCCATCGATAACGTTAGGCTAACTTTTTAAGCCATTAGCTGCGATGGCCTTTGACTTCGGGCCTAATGGCGCACTAGATGGTGATTACGCCAGTATATTTGCTCATCAGATTTATACAGTCATGAACCACTTCATGGATGACGGACAGAGATTACCGTAGTCCTTTATCGACCTGAAATTTTCTCTCTAAATAGCCAACCTTTTATTCAAATAGGCAGGCTTGTACTTGTCCAGCAGACATTTTTGGCTACAGTATAAGTCCTTGAATTTTCAGGCATCATCTGAACTTTCTTCAAATTACAGTATGCGGCGTCAAATCTTTCAGATGTTAAGCACCAGTTCCGTTTTACTCGAGCTTTACAAAATTCACTACAAATTTTTATATAGTTTAAATTAAAACTACTTTTTATTTTGCTTTTGTTGTTTGTGTTTCGTCTAATATTTTCTTATTTTATTATTATTATTTCAACGAAGACTTTTATTCAATGTGTTTTGAGTTTTTATGTACTGAAGCGTGGTAGTGCAGTCGATGGTGGTGTCGTCTGATGCGCGAAACAGAATAGAAGTTCTTGGTTCGGATCCCTGTCAGGGTAACCAAACATTCCGTTTCTTCGTCATCGAGTTGTCTAGGAAGGGCAAAACTACACCCATCTATTGGCTAAGCGCATAAAATCGCTGCATAGGTCGAAAACACAATCAAATGGTCTCCACGACATCGCGTAGAAGAAGAATGCGTGGCGCATCCCAGGGAAAGATTAACGCAGCACATTATCCCTTTAACATTTATAATAATGAAAATCTTGTAAGATTACTTCCATAGGGGTGCAGACATTTTCGAGTTTTTATTCAGTAAAGGATAAAGGCGCCTGTATAGGATAAAGTACGCCTTTACGTAGTCCCTTTCCCGGATGCGCCACGCATTCTACTTCTACTGGAAGTGGAGGTGGATTGATTGCGTATTTGGCCTCACAATGGCTTGGAGTAGGTAGATATGAACAAGTTAGCGCTTTACCCTTTCCAAACAAGCTTGGTATCAATTTACCCATTTCGGAGGGATGGAGAGTTGGCTAGCTGGAGGAAAACCCGAAAAAAGAACTTAGTATCGGGTGCACGCGACAGCAGGCACTTGCTCCAGCTGCGCTGCAGACGACCTGTTAAATAAAATATTCGATAATTCAATATTCAATAAAAAACGTAAAAATGTATAAAGTTACACGTCTTATATTATTTTAAGAAGGTTCTTTCGCCACCTATCTCCAGACAAACCTTGTTATAACCTTACACCCCTGGCTAATTAGTGAGGAGAGAAACGCTAAACATTTTTAGATGTGTGAAGAATACTCATCAAACATAATTTATTACGGGCGCGTGTAGCGCAGTCGGAGGAGGCGCCGACTGCCGCCTGCACCCGATACCAGGTTCCAGTTTCAGATCTTCTGGCCTGGCCAACCAATCCTTCCATCCCTTCTGAGTCGGAGAATTGGTACCGGACTTGTCTGGGAAGGATAGAGCGCTTACTTGTTCATCGGCTGGCCACCGCAAGTCATTTTATGGCCAAATACGCATTCAAGTCGCCTCCACGATATCCCGTAGAAGTAGAGTGCGTGGCGCATCGCAAAAGGGACTGAATAACGCCGTTCTTTATCCTTTATTCTTTATTTTATGAAATTTTTTAAAAGGTTTAATTTAATTTTGTGTGCTATAGTTAAAGTTTTATTGAAATCATGTTATTAGTTTTATAAAGACGTCATATATACCAACTCGATTTTAAATTAACATTTCAATGCCTTGTAGAAGTAAAATGCGTGGCGCATTCCAAGCTCGTATTGCTGAAAGCGGTCTGTCTTCGTCATTTACCTGTCATTTCCTCCCACATTCCTTGTATCACGACTTCTATGCACACCTGGCTATCTGGGCGACAAAAATAGTCCCCTAACGCTAGCCATAACCGCTATCCATTCCAAGTTTCATCGATCCGGGCCCGGAAACCCGATACGCGGAGCTCGTCGTTCGGGCCGGCCGGCATCGCTGCCCTTTCATGGCGAAGGGCTTCATCAAACATCACCTTGACTGATTGATGGATTGATCGGTGCCATACGGTACGGTAGAGGAACGCCGATGAACTGGCCGACCGGCCGCGAGCCCTTCAGAGAAGCCATGCGTTTCTGCCGGCCGTATGCCGTCGCCGGAAGAGTTGTTGGGAGGATTGGATTTCCGGTGACCGGACCAAAGCCGACGCCGCCACCGTCGTCGTCGTCGTCGATGCTGGATAGAGTTACGAGTGCGCATGAGTCCCTCTGGCCGGCATGAGCGTAACCGAATACCTGGACGAGGAGGACGAGAATTTCTAACTGGCCAGGTTGTTCCAGGAAGCTGTAATTGATTACTGGAAGGCTCTAGGGTGGAATCAAGCGCTGTTAGCCGAATCCGCTCCGCTCTCATTGGGATTTACGATGTTGCTGATGGAACCCTACTGGACAGCCTTTCTTCCCACACTGCTTAACGTGGCGAAATCGTCCTCGTAGGCTGGCAGCTTTATGCAAGGAGTTGAAGAAGTCTTTATTCCCTATTTCCTAGGCCGGCTTTGCACCTCGGTCTTCATGGTGAAACCAAGGCGGGCATTGAGGTGTGAAGCTACTTGAGGTGGAAACCAATTGAATACGTTAAGAGGTGGAGGGCCACACAGTACCTTTATTCTGGACGGGACCATAACGACATCAAGTATATGTTTTAAAAACAGTAGCATAGCAAAGTGCAAAAGAAATGCCCAACAAAACAATGGACTCTAATGTCTAGAACAGCCATCCAAGTAAAAAGAATAGATAGTGCAACAGGAAGCAACTGCAACAAATGTCTGAAACCGCTCGTATCTTGAAGTCTGCCTTCGGAGAAGATGAGACCTAAGTTGATTCAATGTCGCGCTGAGTATGCGAGTTTTCATCAAGAGCCTGAGGAGTGCCAACGACCGGTGACAGAAAAAAGAACTAAACACATAGCTGACACACCACCCACCCAGGAAAGTCTGTTATGATTATGATTGGTGTGGTTCTTTGACATGGCCATGTTGTTGGACTGTTGGTTTAATTACCCAAGTTTGAGGTAATAGTCCAACAGCATGGCCAAGTCAAAGAACCACACCAATCATGATCAGAACAGAAAGGCTCACCGAAATGGTATCAAGAAGCCGAAGAAGCAGAGATTCATATCAATGCAAGGAGTCGATCCGAAGTTCCTCAAGAATTTGCGCTTCGCCAAGAAGCACAACAAACGACACGTGAAGACTGAATCGACTCGTCGGCCTAATTGTTGAAAGTCTGTTCGTTCTTGCTGCTAGAAATTCGTTTCGCTCTTAAAAAGTCGGAAGAATTTCTAACAACCACTGACCTCTCTTGGACTTAAATCGCTTCTTCCATCGTACTCGCTTACAGGATTATTTGTTTGATCGTATTCTGAAGAAGAAAAAACGACTTTATTTTTGCTTCCAACTAAGGGTAAGGATAAAGGATGGCGTTAATAAGTCTCTTAATTGGCCGCGTCATCCATTTTTCTTCTACTGGTTATCTTGGAGGCAATTTGAATGCGTATTAGGCTCACATATGGAATGACTTCTGGAGGTTAGTTGGTCAACTCAGAGTTGGGATCTATTCTAATCGGAGGGGGCATCGGTAGAAAAATGGCAACAATGCACGCCGTCTTGCCTCTCAGGTCTAGGAAGTTGGATTGAGTGGTCTTCTTGTAGGCCAGTTCACGATGTCGTTTTTGTTCTGCCGCCGTTGCCAAAGAGTCAGACTGAAGTGCTCCCCACTAGGATGCATAGATCCCAGAGCAGAATCCTTTCCAGGATCAATTCACCGAGCCCAGAAGGACGGAAGAATTGCTTGGAGCTGGAGCCTCGATTCGGTCTTCACGATAGAGTCGGGTGCCTCGTCTAACTGCGCAAAAAATGCTAATTATTGGGCGAAATATTATACTTTTGTTGGTTCTAATATGAACCAATGTATCTTCTCCTAAGCAAAGCTGTTATATTTTATTTGAAAAGCTGCTAGCGGATGTTCAATCTAGCCCATAATGCGTTCTCGAATTTGGCACAGTCGGCAGCAGGTGCCGGTCCTTCAGCATCCTTAGTCGACTTGGGGTTCGATTCTCTCTTGCCCAGTCCAACCTTCATTATTTTTAAATCGACGGATGGTGTATATTTTCCGCGTAGAACGATTAAAAGCCACCAGAAATTTGAATATAGAATGCGTGGCGTATTCCGTCGGTGACGATAATAAACACAGACACTTACCCTGCACCCTGTACAATAATTTTAGACTTTTTCTCGACGCCGCAGGTTTTGGTGTGGGCAGAGTATAAAGGATAAAAGACAAATGACGGCGTTACTCAATCCCTTTTTGGGATGCGCCACGCATTCTACTACTATGGAATGCCGTGAAGGCGAACTGAATGCGTATTTGGCCTATACAATGACCTGCGGTGGCAAGCCGATGAACAAGTCAGTGCTTTCTCTTTTCCAGATGAGTCTAGGACCAATTCACTGACTTCATCGGCCGGCCACCGCAAGTCATTGTATAGGCCAATTACGCATTCAAATCGCCTCCATGACATCCCATAGAAGTAGAATGCGTGGCACATCCAAAATTGATTGAGTAAGGCCATCATTTGTCTCTTATCCTTTATACTCTGCCTACACCAAAGTCTTCGGCGTCGAGAAAAAGTCCAGAAGGGATGGAAGGCTTGACTGGCCTGGGCGGAAAAACCGAACCAGGAACCTGGTACCGGCTGCAGGCCACAGGCGACATCTGCTCCGACTGTGCTACACGCGCCCACTAGACAATTAATAGATGATTAACAAACAGCACCAACGAAGACGCAATCTGAAGGCAATGTTCAGCACACCTCACTGGCAGAGTTTAGATCCGTTGCAACAACGACGGCCACACTTCGTTGGATTTAAATAGTGGTATTAAAACACAAATATTTAAGAGAAGGTAGAGATTTTTCCCAAAAAAAAAATCAAGAAAAGGAGTTCCGGACAAACAACGAGCAAGGCTGCTTTTGTTGCAAAAATTTAGATTTAAATTTTTTATCTGAACAAGTTTTAAGATTAAGGAGCCAAAGGAGTTTTGCTTTGAATTCGAGGTTTTTTATATTATAATGGTTGAGCAGTGATAGTGTTCACAAATGGTACTACGGTTTTTGTTTATTTAATAAGAATTAGCTTCCCTTAGAATTTTTCATATGCAAACGGAAGCTTTTCTTACCTACTTGTTTTATTTGCGATCCGTTAATTCTGTATATCGTAGAGAAGCTTATTAGTTATAACAGAAAATCTTCACTGAGAAATAGCTTTTGTTCTGAATTGCTAGATTTTGTAATAGTAACACACTTTAGAGCATGTGTAGCGCAGTCGGAGGAGGTGCGGGCTGTCGCGTGCACTCGATACGAGGTTCTCGGTTCGGATTTTTTTCTCCAACCCTACGGGGTCGGTGAATTCGTACCAGACTTGTCTGGAAAGGAGAAAGCGCTGACTTATTCATCGGCTGGCCACCGCAAGTCATTGTATGGCCAAATACGCAGTCAAATCACCTCCTCCACGAAATCCCGTAGAAGTAGAATGCGTGGCGCATCCGAAGAAGGGACTAAGTAACGGCAAACTTTGCCTTTATCCTTTATCGAATGAAAACTCGAAAATGTCTGCACTCCTATGGAACTAATCTTACAAGATTTGCATAATCATAAATGTTCAAGAGATAATGGGCTTTCCCTGGGATGCGCCACGCATTCTTCTTCTACGCGATGTCGTGATGACAACTTGATTGTGTTTTCGACCTACGCAGCGACTTTATGTGGTCAGCCAATAGATGGGGTAGTTTTGCCCTTCCTAGAAAAGTCGATGATGAAGAAACGGGATGTTTGGTTACCCTGGGAGGGGTCTGAACCAAGAACATTTATTCGGTTTTGCGTATCAGACGACACCTCCATCGACTGCACTACCACGCTCCAATACATAATAGACCTCAAAACACATTGAATAAAAGCCTTCGTATAAAGTTAAGATAATAATAAAATAAAATAAAATATTAGATGGTACACGAACAAAACCAAAATAAAAAGTAGTTTTAATCTTAAATATCGAAAAATTGATCCTCCGCAATCCGTGAAATCGTACCAGGCTTGTCTACGAAGAATAAAACATTGGCTTGTCCTGGCTTGTTTACCTATACAAAGACCGCAAGATATTGTACAGGCAAAATACGCATCCATATCGCCTCCACAACATCCCGTAGAAGAAGAATGCGTGGCGCATCCCGAAAGGGATTGAGCAACGCCGTCCTTTATGCTTCATCCCTTAACATACTTCATATCTAATGAATTTTTGACTCTGTCCACTCTCTTATAGCATTGGTGCACTACTTCGCTACCTTATGGAATGGCTTAATCTTACTCAGGCCTTCATGGCATCCATTCAGGTACAAATGTGAATTCCTCTTCCAGTTCTTTGGATGCCCAGAGATCTGACTTGCCGCCAGGCTACAGTATCGAGCAATTTGTCCCGTTATTGTGATGAGCTGTCCGTCGGGATGGACGTCGTCGACCCACCAGTGGCCACGTTCCGTTCCCACTAATCCATTACTTCCGGGATTATGGTAGCCGTACGTGGTTGTGTGTTCGCCTTTCATCCGACCGCCACGGTGCTACTCGCGCGTTGCGGCTAAGGCGTTTGTCGGTCGGCCATTACCCAACACACAGCCACTTGAGAAGTTTTTCAGACGAGTTGCGCCTACCGCAAGGGTCGTCGTCGTCGTCGTCGTTACTGAGCCGACGCGCGAAACTTCTGTGCGAAAAACTCTCGTGTGAAGTGCGAGGTGGACGTGACCGACGGATAAAAGCGATCGCTAATGGCTTCCGCGTCCACTTCTGAAGTGTTCCTCTGAGAAAAAGCCGGCGTCACGGTTCGCGACGACGTCCCTACTAGGCGGTTCTGTGGTTGATGGGCTAAGCGTGACTTCAACAAGCAGCACCGAAGAAGCAATGCAGCTTGGAGAATTGCTTTGGTCTACGCTCTTTCCACGTAAAAGTTACGCTCAAAACCATTCGACTGGAAGAGTTATGTTGCACTTTGAATCGAGCGGTTGAATTCGTCCATGTGCATGGATTTTCCACGAGCTGCTATCTTCAACAATTAGATTTTTTGGATTTACTATGTGAAAACGGGCGCGTGTAGCTCAGATGGAGAAGGTGTCGGCCGTCGTGAGCACTCAATACCAGATTCTTGGTTCGGATTTCCCGCCCAGGCCAACCAAGCCTTCCATCCCTTACCGGTTGGTGAATTGGTGCCAAACTCGTCTTGGAAGGATAGAGTGCTGGATTATTCATCGGCTGGCCGTCGCAAGCCACTGAATGGCCAAATACGCATTTAAATCGCCTCCACGACATCCCTCAGAAGTAGAATGCGTGGCGCTTTCTAAAAGAATTGAGTAACGCCGTCCTTTATCCTTATCCTATCCATGTAAGAGGTGGGGCAAGTAACTCTGACTCTGGCTTAACTCTGGCTCTAACAAAAAGCCGATGGGAACCCGCTGTTTGGAAACATTCTATCCGAAGAACAATGGCATGTTTGTGTTTGATTCGGTTTTCTGGTGGTGCCCCCTTAGTCCTATCAAAACGAGCTCTTTCCACATTATACTAGGGAGTCTCCAAAACATTGAGAACAATTTTCTGTTTAAGGGATTTTTTTAAAGTTTTAATTCACCAACCCAATATGTGAAAATATTGTTTGAAATTTTGTGAAATTCCAATTTTTTTAAATTAATAGTTTAAAGCCTGTATGAAAGAGCAGGAAGACGGTCATTTTTGATGTCAAAAAGAGATTGCGCCACGCCCTCTTCCAAGACGTCTCGATTCTTATTCGATTGAAAGCAACATTTCTGTTTGCATAGGTTAATGATACAACAGAAAACTGTAAAGAACACACATGTCCTCACTATGATGAACTTGTAAATGACATCTACCCTATCAATCAGGTAAAAGTTGCCGCGCAAATTTTTGAGTTCATGGCACGATCTGAGCACATAATTCGCTATGGGCTGGCTTTTTTGCTGTGCTTTCAGACAGAATTTAGTACGATTTTCAAATGAAAATTTTTTGAAATTATTACGTGTCTTGGGGCAGGCGCACTAAAAAATTTCAAAGAACACCAAATTTTCCTTGAAAAAAATTGTTCTAACCATCTTAGCCTGTAGTTTAACCTTCCTCAAGGTAATTTCGATCTGAAAGATTTCGCTTTGCTATTTCAATGGTTTTAGACTAGGCGAGAAGAGTGTCCGATTTGATTTGAAAAGTGTCCAATTCGACGTGAAAACGATATAGATATGCTGCTACTCTAGCTCATTATCTCGCCTTTCTCGCGATCATAGGACGATTTCGTAAGATACTGTAAAAGAACTTCGTTAAGAGCTTTATCAGATTGTGGCGCTATACAAACAAAAAACTCCTCATGAAAGAGTCATATGGGAAAATTCACATGGCGATTTTCTCATGCTCCTTTTATATTCTTCATATTAACCTTTTGTAGAATGTTATTAACATGCTCTATTGTGTTTGTAAAATAAACAATAATAATACCTACATACCTCAAACATGCGTAATTAAACTGTATTTGTACAAAGGGCCAAAACTGTATTTGTACAGTTTTGGTTTAATTACCCAAGTTTGAGGTAAACGGTGACCGACTGGTGTGTGTGAACCGACGGACATAAACTGAACCACCGACAATCTAGCTTACCCATTACCTTCTTTCAGGTTTTTAACACCTCTAAATTTTTATGAGGAATATATTCTTGAGAGCAGCTTCGATACGAATTTAGTGAACAATTTGGTGTTTTCGCTTTTCTCACTCTTCGGAGGGTTGGAAGACTTGGCTGACCTCGGCACGACCTGAACACTAAATCAATTCGGAGTGCATGCGACAACCGCGATCGCCTACGACTGTGCTACTTTCGCCACTTTCGTAAATTAATTTTTTCTTTTGGATACGTTTATTAGAGGGAAGTAGATTTATTGATTTTGATAGTTTCAAGCGTGCGTTTCAAAAAAAGGGAAATAAAACAAATGTTAAAGAATTTCTTTCCCGAGAGTGTTGGTACCTTGCGCGTTTATATCCATTCATGTTTTGGTGCCATTCCAATTGACTTTATAGAGATTTTGTAATATTTCAACCATTATCAATATACCGTTTTATTTTTACCAGATTCTAACCGCAATTTGGGTGTTAGGTGGACGGTTTTTCTTCGAAATTTTCCTGTTTCACCGCATTTATTTAAACAGTCTCCCAACATAGACAATGTTGGTAACGATACCGATTCCCTGAGGGTCTCGCGATCAATAAGATCAATCAATAGTCTTCAATTCGAGGCCCTACGGTTCAGTTGAGGCAAAGAAGATTTGTTTGTCCTTTCAGACAAAAACGTCTCATCATCGTGCTTCGTCGAAAACTGCAAGGCCTACAGTAGTTTGTCAACGCGTCAACGGATCGATATCGATCGATACAGCCAGCCAGCCATACATAACCGTCAGTGGTCGCTGATACTCAGTCAGGCAGAAGATATTCATGCTTCTATTATACTATTCATACTTTTATATCATCTGTACGTTCTAGCTTATGTATGTGTATGTCTACCGTGCCTCTTGCCATTGCCACTGTGCGCTCAATTCAGTCCAGTTCGCCTTAAATAAGTGGTGATTATTAGAAGATTATTTAGGTAGTTTTGAGTCGGTTAGTGACTTTCAGCTGTCTTCCAGAAATGGTTCTGGCAGGAATATCAGAAGTGGATTACCCTAGTTCGTTTTGATATCCTATGGATTTCATTATAGTCGTTGTCAACTATGCCGTATCATTAGTAAAAATGATTATTAGGTGCCCTGAAGCATCCCGAAAGACTTGTTTTAGAAGAGAAATCGTTAAAACTCGGTGGTGTTCCATTGACGTTCGGGATTTTTCTTAAAGTAATGCGCTAAGGTTGCTAGATGCTGCGGAAGGAGTGTTTTCTGCATGTGAACTCTACTCCTATTCCAATTCGCGAATGACTTGTACATCTGATTCAAAAATCCACTTCCTGAACTCGGTTTCCTCTCCGAGTTAAATGCGAGTGGAAGAAATCGACTTTTGATTTGTTAGGGGGAAATGCCCCCATACCTTTCTAACCCCCTCATTTTATCCGAAGCTTCCGAGCCTCAGGATTTTGAGGGCGAGCAAAATGGCCACAGGGCAGTAAGTTTTCGTGTAAAAGTTGTCATTACCTGGAAGATTACTTCCGTTGGGGCAGCGTCCTATACCTGGATATCTAAGAGGTAACGTCGAAACTTTCTAAAATTCACTTTCATATATAAAGTAGCGACACGGCTTAAGTTTTTGCCCGGAATGCGGCGGAGAGAAGCGCCAGGGAATCAGAAATCTACGTACCACAACCCTCTGTTCACATCCGCCGTTTCTGCAGTCAATAACGGATTTCGGGCACAAAATTGAGTTCGACGTTCTTTTTTGAAGCCTTCCTAGCGCTTCAGAGATGATAGATATTGAGCAAGTATAAGGTGTTAAAGGATAAAGGATAAAAGACGGCGGTACTCAATCCTATCTGGGATGCGCCACGCATTCTACTTCTACGGGATGTCGTGGAGGCGATTTGAATGCGTATTTAGCCATAGGCCATACTTGCGGTGGTCGGTCGATGAGCAAGTCAGCGCTTTATCCTTCGCAGACACGTCTGGTACCAATTCGCTGACCCCGGAGGGATGGAAGGCTTGGTTGGCCTAAGCGGAAAATCCGAACCAGGAACCTGGCATCGGGTGCACGCAACAGCCGGCGCCTCCTCCGAATGCGCTACACGCGCCCCGGCATAAAATAAGGTGTTACTCCATTCAAATCTCAAGTCCTAATGAAGTGATAAATATGTATTATAGTAGGGAAAAGTATCCAAAATATTGAAGGATTCGTGGTGCTGTCCTTCTTCAGCTCAACCGTCCTTTCTCAAGCTGTTCCTATGTTGAATCCCATTAATTCGTGTAACTTATCAATCTACGGAAGGCGTTCTCTGCTGCTTCAAAAGCAGTGTCCTTATAGCATGGGGTGCTCGCATGAAGTCACTCACTTTCCAAGAATAGCTTGGTGATCCAGGCATTGCGACTGGATTCCTTCGTAGAGTATTAGGATAGTGTTTTTGGATCTCTCCTAATCGGGAGGGGGGGGGGCGTATGGTGGTTTGCGTCTCTATTCCCAAGCCTGAGTTTCTGCGAGAACTTAAGCTGCTGTCCTAAGGTGCGAGGCCTTTCGTTTAAATTCACGGGATTTTGTGGATGTGTGGCATGGGACAACGAACGCGATTGGTACTTCACTGCCCCTCCCGAGTAGGATAGATCCCTATAATTTATTGCTGATTGTAACTGCGCTATCATTACCCAAATGCATATAGTTAATTCCAATGTTCCAGGGCTTTAGAACAATCGACCCACGAGTCTTTATAATGGAAGCGTACAGCCTCAAACGTATATAGGGTCCCTATTCTAGGCTTAACTACCCCAGGGGAGTCCTATATCTGTTTGTTCGATATCCGCCTCAAGATTGGACGTAAACTGTTGTTAATCAGTCTATGCTCTGCCACACGAGGTTTTCAGGTGGATCTTTATGAAACAGAGCCTGACGTTATAACTTCTCGTCATCCTCAGAGAAAGCGGTGCGTGTACCTTGCGCTCTACTCAAACCTTTGGAGACGACGAGACGTGGAAACGTCAAACCCTGTTTAATAAGGATCCATCTGAAAAAAGACCCACCTGTTTGGCACAACATACACTGATTAACAACGACTTACAATGCCGAGGTTTGAGGAAGAGAGAAGCTGGAGAGAGAGGGTCTTCTATTTTTCTACTTAGGGGAATTCACCTTGTACGTATTTAATTCGCTGTGGTGTAGTGCTCTTCTCACCAGGACTGATTCGAGGTTCTACATGTGAAAAGTGGGATCTATTCTAGCCGAGGGAAGGGACAACCCTAAGGTGGCAAACTGTGTCTGCACTATTACGCCACACCGCCACCTCACTTGAGAATTTGCTCAAGAGCCATGAATATCATGGGGCAGAAGGTCCCTGGGCAACTTCAAGGAAAGGATTTGTGAACAAAAACACCGTGTGCCCCCCTCCGACTAGGATAGATCCGAAAAGTGTAACCTACACCTCCACCCAATCAATCCCAGTTGTCCAAACCCCAATCCTTCGTGCCATTTGTGTTGGTTACAGTGATCAATATCCTTGATTCAAGTCCCACCCAGGTGGACAAAAAAACCTTCCACCCCTCCAGGGTTGGTTGAAAGTGGCTTAGCACTGAGTATTCCGTCTTCCCGGTGCTGCAGGTTTTTGTGTAGGCGAATACGTATTCGAATTGTCTCATGACCCTGCATAAAAGTGGAGTGCGTGGCGCATCCCAAGCAACGATTAGTTGCAGTTAAAGGGAAAGAGAGTTCTGCCTAGTCGATGTAAGTTGTAAGTCCTCTTAGGTCCAACTGGGCACGTCCTCCTAACGAACGCCTTCCTGGAGGTGTCGGTGTCCATATCTTAGCTAATCTTCTTCAGCATCTGTTTGCGTCGCGCATGTGTTAACCAAACCGAGAAAACCAATATTAGCTTTTCCTGGCTGGAAGCGACGACCACCACCAACACCACCACGATGACGTCGTGGCCAAACAGCGTGCAGTTCCTAGCCGGTCGGCGCTAACCGCTCCGGGTGACCACTTTCCTCTCCCTTACCCTGTAACGCCTTGAAGATCCTACCGATCCAGTTCTCCGATCAGTCCCTGGTAGTCCTCGGTCCCTCAGCAATTCGTATATTTCGGCTGGTGAGGGCGTGGGTGCGGCGTCGACGACGACGACAACGACGACGGCGACGATGGTGGGGGATATGTGCGCGCGCCCGCTCGCGTCGAGGCCTCGCTGTTTGCACAACGTTAGCGTCGAGAATAATCCAGTCCACGACGAAATAGCGTGGCCGCTGACGGAGAGCCGCAGACCAGGAACGTCTGCGGAGAGGCTGCTCCGCGCTGCTGCACGTCAGCGGCGAGACGACACTGTATGATTCATCCGCCTCGTCGCACCACGAGCTCGAGCCATCTCGTAGTGGTACGGTAGCCGGCGCATCGATTGATCGGTGAGAAGCCGTGCAGCCGAGCAGCTGAAGCTGCTTTGAAAGCGCCTGGGAGGTGTGAGTGGAGTGGGTGACCTCTTGGGAGATCGGTACCTGGCATTGAACTTGTCGAATAAAGGATACAGGGAAGAAAGAACTTCGACATCTATCCTAGTCGGAGGCGGGTACCGCTAGAAAAACGAAACAAACACGATACAGGACTGCTACCTGCGACTAGGGACCCGCGACTCCATAGAAAAGTCCTCTTGTAGGCTAGGTCAGTGCTTTGCCCTTGTGAAGTATCATAGTTTAATTTCGACTTCACTGTCGATGCCAAATAACTGGATGATCCGAACTTCGTTAATCAATCCCCACTGGAACGCGCCATGCATTCCACGTCTTCGATGTCGTGGAGGCAATTAGAATATGTTCTTGGCTTACAAAGTGAGTGGCCAGCCGATGAACAAGTCATCAACGCTTTACCTTTCCAGACACATCTGGTACCAACTCACCGACCCCGGAGGGATAGAAAGCGGTGGCCTTGGTTTTGAAATCTGAACCAAGAACCTGATATAGGGTGCAGTCGACAGCTGGCACCTTCTCCTACTGCGCTAACATGCTCCTGTTTAATTTATAGCGACTTTCATACACGCTTGTGGGCTCTGATATCGAGACCTCTATGCCGAAGAGGAAGCCACTGAATCGTCTTTTCAAATGGCAGGTCGAATGGCTGTTTGAAAGGTAATTAAGCCCTGTGAACTGCAGAATTCTATCAAATATATGAGGTATCCTTGATTTGAGAACATGTATCACTAGGTCAACAGGGTCTACCTGCAAGGTATGAAGGACCTCTTTAAAAGAGAGTAGCATCCGACTAGAAGCTGAAACTGCAATTGTTAGCATCTATAGGTCAGGAGAACAAAGAGCGCCTGTAATGTCACCTTGAGATGGTGAATCTAATCAACTCACACCTAAGGAATGCTGTTTCCTATTCCCAGCTTGCCAAGGGAAACCATCGGCTCAGAAAGCTGGACAAGCTGAGAGGAATGTGCCTGAAGAAGAAAGAACGTCTCCTAACTCGTTTCAACGTCGCTGAATCGCGTGAAGTTGGAAAAGAAGGTTAGATCCCCAGAACTGGAGAGCTTGCCTTTGTAAGATTCCCGAAATGGTCCATTGATTTTGTGAATGGAATGGACTGCAAGTCGATTGGAACTTTCTGCTGATTTTCGACGTGCGGAGGTGTAACTCAGTCGAATAACCCCTCGACTCTCGCATGTGCCTCGGGTCGATTCAAGGTTTGGGTGTTGTTCAAGGTAACTAAGCGTTGAAAGAAGTCTAAGTCCTCGTCCGCTGACCACCAAAAGTCGCTGAAGTTGTTGTGTAGACCAAATAGGGATTCACCATACCTCCTCGACTCCCCGAAGAAGTGGAGTGCATGACGCACGCCAAAAATGGAGGGCTGTTGCTGGTCTTTATCAATATTCATTCTAATACGGATCGATACCCATGAAACTTACAGATGAGCCTTCCAGTCGTTGAAGTTGTTGTGTAGGCCAAATAGTGATTCAGTTTACCCCTCGACACTCCGTGGAAGTAGAGTGCATGGCGCACGCCAAAAATGGAGCGACTGTGGCTGGGCTTTATCAGTAAGATCGATTGTCATGAAACTTACAGATGGGCCTTCCCAACGGAGGCGCTTCGACGTACGCTTCTGAATTTTGAAGTTCGGCAACTTCTTCGTAACTTATCCATTCCTGCCTGTCATACGATCTTGCGTCTGGCGTCAGGCCTTCAACCCTGTGGTCGAATTCGAGGTTGAGTTTAACCTATACGGATACGGCACGGCTTCTGAACCTGCTTCCCGGAAAAGTCAGTGCGGCTGAACTCACTGTTTAGTTCAGCTAGTGATTACCCAGCTCTTCAAAAAATTTACTTAAGCTATGCTTTTGTATACGGCACATACAGGTGGCAAATCAATTTTTGTAGCAGGCACCGCATTCCCAGGGGAATTTGCTGTCCTTTTTAGAAGCGGAGTTCACCCTTCAGAGGACGGATTCATCGAAGATTAAACCCCGGGTATGCAGGGTACAATGGGTAAAGATACCCATGATGGAGCTGTCATCTCTACTCCTTATACACCACAAATCCGTGGGTTCAATTGTTGATGAATCCGGCCTCAGATGCAGATCTGCATAAACCATTTGAAGAGGCTCCTTCGCAATGGACCCCATACGATCTCCGGATCTAGCATTTCTCGTGTTTTCACAATTCCAGAAAATCGCCGGCTATCCCAACTCTCTTGTCTCAGGGTTCCTAATGAAACCTCCAGGTTCAATCGTCTTCCAATTAGCCTCAAGCTCCGGAAGGATCGAGCCTCAGGCGGGTCTCGCACGATGAAGAAGGCCGGCGCTAAAGATAGCCCGGGGTTTGTCTGCTCAGCGTCACCGATCGCTGTATGTGTCCTTCCGCTGTGTCTATGTGTGTCTTCGCGCTTCTTCTACACTATTTTACAAATATTTGAATTTGCCGCCTTCCATTATTTACCTCCGAAGTCGTCTCTGATGTGCTTGCTGGCTGTGTGTTCCGAACCGAAACAAACATCGCCGAGCCGAATGACCAACGAAACTGTGGGAATATCGATTCGTGTGGGAAAATCGGTCACCGAGCAGCTGAAAGTCACTATACCATATTTGAATTTGAGAAACGGGGCCGTATGTAGGATGCGCCTCCCCTCTGCGCTCAACGTTCTTGACCCTTCTTGTCGTCTGTGTTACATTAGACTTTGTAGTCTATTACAACATTGTGTATACCTGCATGTTATATCACATATCGATAGTATCGATTAGTATCGATTTTCTTTGTGTTCCCCTGAACATAGTGCCTTTTGTGTTGAATAAAATTCAGAGCTTTCATCGATTTGTTGAGTGGAACAGTGCGAAGCGAAGGAAGGACACGGGGAGGAGATTCGTGCTGACCCGGCTGCTCAGCCGCCGAGCGAGCACTTTGAAAATATTGTTTGTTTGCACAACTGCACACCACCTATGCCTCCATAATTTCAGTCAGGAAATTGACGCATCGATGTAGATCCTTTTTTAGTCTCCTATTCACCTAATAGTCCTCCTGTACTATAGTGGTTCATACACAGTCCCATTTAACTAATAGTCCTCCTGTACTATAGTAGTGAAATTCGAAGGTAGTAGCAGCCCCAGGTCTTCTAGTGAAAGCAACTGCAAGATATGATTAGGTAAAATCGAAGAGATATTGCTCTTAAGACGCCGTCTAACCCACAGACTGTTAAGTCAGAAGGACCACAATAAAGGATAAAAAGGATAAAGGACGGCGTTATTCAATCCTTTTGGGTTGCTCCACGCATTCTACTTCTACGGGATATCGTGGAGGCGATTTGAATGTGTATTTGGCCGTACAATGACTTGCGGTGCACAAGTCAGCGCTCTATCCTTGCCAGACAAGTCTGGTACCAATTCACCGTCCCCGGAGGGATGGGAGGCTTGGTTGGCCTGGGCGGAAAATCCGAACCAGAAACCTGGTATCAGGTGCACGCGACAGCCGGCGCCTCCTCCGACTGCGCTACACGCGCCCAAGGACCACAGTAACACCCCTAAATTTGGAGCCCTTCCTTTCTAAGGGAATCAAGAACGGCGGCAATTCCTCCTTCTTTTGTAATAAAGGATAAATTTAGGCGTTAGCCAATAGCTTTACGGAATGGGCCAGGCATCCTACTTCTACATGATATCATGGAGGCAATTTGAGAGCGTATTCGGCCTATCACTTGTGTTGGTCAGCCGATGAGCGACCAGTATAGAATCCTTCCCAGAGAAGCCTGATACTAACTCATCGACATTCGGAATGAAAATATTTGCTGGCCTGGGCAGGAAATCTGAACCAAACACCTTAAATACAAAGGATTGGGCCAGGTAGAGCCAGCGCCTCATCCAACTGCACTACCACGCCCGCATTTTTTTTTTTGTTATGCATGTAAAAAATGTGTCAGCAGTTAAAAACGGAAAATAAAAATATGAACGCGAATTCGAATAGAATTCGAATAAGTGGTAGCTAGGTATATCCTGTTATCTGAATTACTTGTTGCTTGGAGGTGGTCAAAAATTGGTTAGCCATGTTGTCTTTCAATCAAAAAAGTGTTTTTGAATTGAATAGTTTCACAAGAATTTTTATAGAAATAGAAAGTCGTGAGAAATCTTAGAATGAAAAAACTGAAGAAAACTCAGCGTTTGCCTCTTCTCAAAATAAGAACAAATCAAATTTAAAGCTGAGTGGGCATTCAGCATACATATTCGTTGGTTAACTGAAAGCTTTTTCCTCTATAATGAACATGTCCTAAAGACCTTCCAACATCTCCAACTTATTACACAGTTTTTATTGGAAGTATTCTACACTATAGTATGTGAACACCGTCTGAATTCTTAGGTAGCCGTTTACTCTGAATCATCAAAAGAAATTCTCAATTTACGTGCTGGAGGAGGTGAAACCACTGAGTCGAAGGCGTTTTTTACTCTCCAGATTAAGCTTTTCAAGGTTGCGGAATACATTTGAAACTCAGGGCCTGGTCGCAGGATCAACACCGTCTGCACAGAAATGGCTAAAGAAAGATGTAAGGAGCCCATGACAATGGCTTCAGAGGATATGTGTCTATGGACTAATCCTAGTCGGAGGGAGCATCGCCAGAAAAGCGAAACAGATGTAAACCTTCTACCGTGGGCCAATTCATAACGCCTTCTTTGATAATTAGTTTGCTTCTAGTTTTGCCGCCATTGTCAAAGAGTCAGAGTGGAGTACTCCTCTCCACTAGTATAGATGCCACGTACGGATTTCCCAAATCCTTACTGCCTCCCATCTCTTTTGAGCCAACGCTCTCGAAAAGTGTGACAATTCAGTACGCGTTAGCTGGTCAAGGATCAGCAGCCGACGAGTGAGATGAGGAAGAGTGGACACTTGAGCCCATGAGCTAACATTCTCCACAGAGTTCACCTACCTAATTGGAAACAAACGGAAAATTCAAAAACGTCTCTTTTCTTTATTGGGGAGATTTTTCCTGGAAAAAGCAAAGTAGCTATTTTCGACTACAAGAAATCTAACGCGACTAACGCGGGTTCGTAGAAACAAGGGTGAAACGTGAAACTGTGGAGTTAATGGCGGCTACATGCTTTGGAAACTCACTGTTTAAGCTTTCCAAAGCCTCTTCTACACCCCTGTGCTCATTCCTTGATTTATTTACCCTCTGGCGTATAGGAAGGAGCAATAGCTGAGGCTTCTCGGCGCCCGGGTCCTCATCTCCTATAGTGGCAATAATCGCGGTCCCTTATTATGGATTTCGACGACGATTCCTGCATCCGCTGCTCCGGCCGCGGAGGCGGCGGCTACGGTCGCCGGCGCTGCCTCCGCGGTCGGTCGGCCGGCCGTCCGTCCGCGTCGCTATCGTGTCGCATTCGTGCGGCCGCCGCGAGTGTCCTCTCAAAGGTCTCTTATGCCAGTGACACGAGAGTGGGACCGGCTAGACAGTGAGAGACCGACCGCAATGCGAGAGAGGATCCATGAAATTTTTGAGATGTGCCGTTGTAATCGTCGAGCTGATGGACGTTCTTTGACCGCTCTCTTCTTGTCGTTCTGGAAGAAAAGCACTCAGGAACATGAAGTTGTAACCCTCCGGACCGTTCAAGGCTCACCGAAGAAAATACTAGCAGGTAACTAGCATTATCTAGCATATCAACAGATTTTCTTCTGCGGCAGTTTGAAACTTAGATTTCGGCGGAAGCGCGTGATAGTGCAGTCGGAAGAAGCGCCGGCTGTCGCTATCAAGGTTCTTGGATCGGATTTTACCCCAAGTCAATCAAACCTTCTCACCTCATCTGAATCGGTGAGGGTAAAGACCCGTCTGCGAAAGAGAAAACACTGTCCCGACCATCGGCTGACCACCGAAAGTCATAGTATATTGGCAAAGAAGGCATTCAAATTGCTATCTCGCAGAAGAAGAATACGTGGCGCACCCCCAAAGAAATTGTAATAACCCCAAACTTTGTTATTTTTTCGTCTTATCATCTTATCTACACAGACTCATACTCACCTCTTATCTTCTGTCTTAATGGTTAGCCCAACTTTCCCATACGAGACTTCAGCGAATCAGATTTGAAATAAAAATCTTCATCAAAATAAAAATAAATCACTGTTGGTATTTGAAATTTTGATAGTGCAGGTCGCGTATTGATAGCTTCCTATAAATGTGAAGGTGCCTAGTTTAGTGTTTATGGCTCAAATAAAGGATAATGTTGGTGGTGGTTTGTTGTGGTTGGTGTTGTGGTGTTTACTAGTGTTTACCCTACCAAAATTGGAGAAGATTGAGCAATTTTTACTGTGGTTGCGGTTGGGGTTTGCTAATGTTGTTTGTGGTTATTTGTTGTTCACTGTTGTTTACAGGTGTTTGTTGTTTGTTGGTTGTTTACTGGTGTTTACCCTACCAAAATTAGAGAAAATTGAGCAATTTTTACTGTGGTTGTGGTTGCGGTTTACTGGTGTTGTTTGTGGTTTGTTGTTGTTTATTGTTGTTTGCTGGTGTTTGTTATTTGTTGGTTGTTTAATGGTGTTTACCCTACCAAAATTAGGGAAAATTGAACACTTTTTACTGTGGTTGTGGTTTACTGGTGCTATTGGTGGTTTGTTGTTGTTTACCGCTGTTTACTGGCGTTTGTTGTTTGTTGGTTGTTGGTGGTGATTGTTTACTGGTTTATCTGTGACTTGTCGTTTACTTGGCTTGTGTTCGAGTGGTCAATGTGTGATGTTTTTTACACTTTACATGCTAAACAGTTGTCTGTGTCTGTCCTCTGATTAAATAAATAAATAAATTAATTAATTTAAGCAATAAATATAAATAAATAATATAATAAATAATTAATAAAATAAATAAATAAATAAACCTTAAATAAACAACTAATTAATTAAATAAAATAATGTTCCCAACACTGTACCAGGTTGGGTACCCTGCCGCAATTGGAGAAAATTAAACAATTTTTTCCCTCTGCTAGTGCGCAGCATCAACAAACATTAGTGCTTTTTAGCACTTGAACTTTTCTTCTTCCTTCCTCTTCTCCTCTCCAACTCTCCTTCATTTTTATTTTTATTTTATTTTGTTTACCTTTTCTTGCACTCTTTATAACAAAGTACTAGTCTTGTAATCAAAAAATTGATTTTTTGTACAGTTCGACATCAAGAAATACTTGTGCTGGACACGCCGTATCTAAAATGGTTAATTTTTAAATTAGGAAGTCAGTAATTCAACTCTACCAAGCTGCTATCAAATTTACATCTAACCACGATTTTTTGCACTACTCTTAAATAAAACATTAGTAGACGGAACACCAAATATTAGACCCCTATGTTAAGCGCTTTTTTCAGAGCGTAGAAGGAATTAATAGAAAAAATACGCATTTTTCATTAATTAACGGATATCGGGCGACATCCATGTCTGAACAGCTGACCATACTTTGTGCCCAAACCCACGCCGACAACTTTCATTTCCGTTCAAACACCTGTCTAAATGTAGACTAAAAAATGGAGTACCGCCCGGTGTAGTCACGTATGGCAGGGAAAACTTTCGCGAAAACACGCTAAATGGACAGTGACAGTGTATGCGGAGATGAACTTATGCAGTGGGTCAGGACGGCGTTTCATTGGCGAAGCACCGAGTCGTCATGCACGACAGTGACATCCAATTTTGATTTTCGAACAAACTGTGCAAATATATTTATAATACATTTTTATAATATATTTTTATTTATTTACTCATAACGTGAAAATTATTCTCACATCTAAAACAAAAGAGAAGAATTAACAAGACTTTCTAGAAAAGACACAAAACGGCAACTAAACGTGGATAATTCAAATCAGTTTCTTTAAGCCTCAATTGGCTGGTATCGAGGATGTAAGCTGTTACGACGATGTTTTGTTGCGATCAAAACTTCTAGCGCCAGGCGGGGCTCGAACCCGCACCTCCCTCTGACCGGGCGGGAATGCTCTACGCCATTACACCACCGGCGCTGTTTGATCGGACACAACATCCACACCTCGTGGGACCCATCGGCACCCACCCGTATCCGGGATAAACGTGGATAAGAGGCATTCGCAACTCTGGAAGCAGCTGTGAACAGAATTACATAAGTCAACAGCAATTTCACGAACCCATGCATGGATATGGACGCAAGCACAGAGTTGAGCTCTCGCAGCCGCCTATGTGTAAAAAATGAAGATCTGGGGCCGCAGTCACCAATGACTTACAGAGATTTAACGGAGAAATTTAAGCCGAAAACCTTGATAACGCCAACGTTTCACCATATCGCCTGTTGATAAGCCGCTTTTCAGGAATTTCGGCTGTAATTTCTCCGTTACATCTCTGTAAGTCGTTGATGAATCCGGCTCCTGGTCGTGGTTCTTGCAATGGGAACGAGCTTCTTCGTTTTCTTTCCTCTTTCTTATCACCTGACCACTGAAAAAATTTCGAAGGGTTCATGAGGAGTTTGCCTGTGAGAAGCCTAAACAGCATTTTTTTTTAAAGATAAGCACCCTTACTTCTTCTACACATGAAAGATTTTAGTCCGAGAATCCTATTTCTTTCTTTGCCGTTTAGAATTAGCGAATATCAGCCGTCCCGTTGATCATCGACTTGCTCGAGCGGGCGCCAGCAGCGCCTCCATTCGTCCCTGTCGCGTGCCAGAGTGGTCCAATGGATCTTCCTCACTCGAGGGACACGAAGAGCGTCGTATCGGTCGTCATAGCGAATATTCGACGCCAAAACACCTCATTGTGGGTTTTAGTGTAAAATTACTTTGAACGCTCTTGTTCTTTGGTGAAGCGAAAGCACATGCTGAGATATTTTACCAGATGCGGTTTGGGTGGGCCACTAGATTGGACAGAATCGCCGTAAACGTTGGCGAATGATAGACAAACGCTAGATGAACTTGTCCCGGTTTTGGAGAACGACTGCGCGGCGATATTTAGCACAATGGCACGTTCTGAGGTCGGATTCATCAGCGACTTACATAACCTTAACAGAGAATTCACAGCCGAAATCCCTGATAGCACGGCTTATCAAGCGATATGGTGAGCGATAAGCCGCGTTATCTAAGTTTTCCGCTGTAAATTCTCTGTTAAAGTTATGTAAGTCGTTGAGAATCCGACCCCTGGTTGCAATCCTAGTCGGCAGTGACCACTCTTAAACAATTTCATAAAGAATGAATCGCGCCACGCGTTCTTAAGTTTGGCTTTCCTTCACTCTAGCTGGACCTCTTTGAGTTAAAACAACTATAAAACGAGGACAATTCTGTCGAGCATTCTCCTACATCAGTTAGCTGATAATAAAAATCGCACTAAGGCTAACCAACGAGTGCATATAAAAGTGCTATTTTCTATAGTAATCTATGGTGGTGCTTCGCTACACACAGTACCGAACGTGCTGCTCCGTACAAGAAGCAATGCGGCGCATTTCTGCGCCAGAAAGCGCCGTTTTCCGCAGCGCCATGCGCCGCGCCGGATGCAAATCGCCTTAGGGCGCGGTATTCTCTACTTCTGAGCGTTGCCCTTACCTCCTATTTATTCGCCTACTTAATTGTTGCATAGAAGTGCATGGTCTATTCCATGGAACTAACAGCCAACATGGCGCACCTGTGAGCAATGCGTATAGGCCCGGCAGAATCAATCGAGTGTGCGCGAGCGCTCATAGAGTGATGAAAGGAGCTTATCCATGCGTTTAGAAGAGCGTCGCCTAATCTATGGAACCAACTGCCACCATTCCGTGCTCGGTAAGCAATGAATGGTGGAGAGCCATAAACTCAGTCCACCGCTGTCGTCCTAAGGCATACATGTCATACTTCGGCGACGCTGTTGTCGTCGACGTCGGCGACAGCAGCGTCGCCGAAGTATAATATAGGTCTTAGGCGACTTCTTCGCACTCTTCCTAGAAAAGTTCCCTGGCTTCAGGTGGTTCATAAACATTAGCTGCCATATGCCTCTTGGACGGACTCTCAATTACTGACCTGATCTTTTATATTGGAAGTGAGCATATTTAAGCAGTCAGTTCATTTGGCTCATCGTGGCGCAGCCAGGGTAGGGGTCTGGTGTCAGATGCACTTCGATGCAGCTCTAAGGTTCGGATTTGGTTCGGATTTTTCGCCCAGGTCAACCAAGCGTTTTGTTCCTACAAGATCGGCGAATTGATAGAAGACTTGTCTGTGAAGCAAAAACAACGGACAAAACAGTGTTTGTCTATTCGTTATCCAGCGTATGTTACTGGATAGGCCAAATACGCCTCCAGATCAGCTATTCGAAACTCCCTGGCGCATTCCGCAAAGAGAGTGGCCAACGCCTACCGTTATCTTTTTTCCTGTTTTCTGAAGACTGCAACTTCAATGAGTCCATCGCAGCGCAAAAAAAATGAGTGGGAAGGATACACAATAACGACTGGATTTCTGTGAAGTGTTTAATAAAAACAAAGAAAAAGAAGAATCAGTCTAGAAAAAAATTAATTGATAATTTTTTTCGTTTACTTTGGACGAGCATTTTTCACAATACATTTCCGCGATGGATCACAAGTAAGGCATGCTAACCTTTCTCTCTAAATACCTTTGCTGGATGGACGTGCTGAACAATTGAGAACCCTAGAGATCCAGAGACCTCGGCCTCTTCTTGAAGCTCAGCTCCGTCTGAGGGGACCTCCCCCTCTTTGTGGACGATAGCGCTCATCTTCTCGAGCTCGTTCTCATCCTTGTTGTCTATTGTGATCGTATGTCTCTAGTGTACCGGTAGGCGAGATGAGTGAAAGAGGGCTGTCGATGTCGTCGTCGTCGTCGTTGCAGACGATATCAAGTGGGTTTCCGGTCGTGGCCAACAAAAGACGAAGAGGAAACGCTGCCCGGGTAAGGTGACCCTTCAATAGGCCACTACCCACTCGATCGAGAGCCGCAACAGGAGAGCTCTGCCCGCGACGGCGATCGGCCGCAGATCGCCGTCGCGATGCGAATGAGGTCGATGAACTGTTGGATCGCCGAGGTGTCTGGTACCTACAGTACATCGGACGGGATCCGTTTCAGGATCTGAAGTGAAGAAATTGGATTTTTTAAGATTTCTTATGTAGCTTTCAAAATTAATTCTATTAATACATGCGTAGATCAGTACAACCTTTTTTAACACTACGGTCAAGGTTCCTCATTAAAATCGGGAGGTAGCTTCGGAGATGAGAACGGGCAAAACTCCTTCGCCTTCTACCTACTTCCTGAAAGCCTTCAACTGTGATCTTCTGCGGCAAACCCCTTCCCAGTGAAACTGAGGGTAAAAAGAATACAGCCATTCATCTGAATAGCCTTGCTGTAAAAACAGGGCATTCGATGAAGCGTGTAGATCACCAAGCTGCGAAAACTGTAAAACAATTTTATTAAAGAAAGTCAAGTGGAACACTTACATAGTATCCAACCTGGAGAAGACAGGAAACCATCCCTAATGAGCTCCAATAAAACACAGTTTTGATTGTTTAAAATTAGATGTCTAATACCGGTGAAAATTTTCAGTCTAACCTAATATTTTATATTAGCAAGGCAAAATAACATCACTAAATGCGCCTGAAAAACTTGGGTAGAGGAACGACTGTAAAAAAAACTATACTGGTGAAAACTGGTGTTAACCGTCCCTGTAGGATGCGCCACGCATTCTACGCCTGCGATACAATGAGCTAGAATGCGCGCACAGCATATGCAGTGGCTTCGGTTATAGTCGCGCTCGAACGATTATATTCGAATAACTATTCCGATAGACGCGTGTAGCGCAGTCGGACGAGGCGCCGACTGTCGCGTGCACCCGATACCGGGTTCCTGGTTCGGATTTCCCGCCCAGGCCAACCAAGCCTTCCATCCCTCCGGGGTCGCTAAATTGGTACCAGAGTTGTCTGAGAAGGACAAAGCCTGTTCATCGGCTGGCCAACGCAGGTTATTGTATGGCCAAATACGCATTCAAATCGCCTCCGTAGAAGTAGAATGCGTGGCGTATAGCGATTGAACGATTGATTAACGCCGTCCTTTATCCTTATCCTTTAACTATTCGGATAATTTATTAGAATGATTATTCGAAAACTCGAATATTCGACATTTCTAGATTTTCGATTATTCCATTCAAATCGTGAAGTGATATTTTTAAAAAGTCGACTATTCGTTCGAAATTGAACGTCAAAAAGGAGCCGTACTTCAGTATTATTCGAAATCGAATACTTCGACCTTATTCGAAAATCAAATAATTTTTATCGAATATCGAAGGACCTCAAATCTTCACGAAGAGAGCCTGACTCAAACAAAGTATTCCACTATTCGAATAATCGAAATAACTAAAATTGAAAATTACTCAATCTTTGATCATTCGAAAAAAATTGATGAGCAAATAAATTCGTTCGTTTATTCGCTCGGAAATTTTCGACATTGAATATACATATCGGTTCATTTATTTTTTCGAGAAAATTTCTCAAAAGCGCAAATGTGATTCCGGTGACCAGGTGTAGAGTAATGGACGGCTTGGTTGGCATATGTAGCTAAAAGTCGAACCGCTAGCCAGTTCCGGACGCTAACAAAAGTGGGTGCTTTTTCCAAGTGATACGCTAGCGTTTAGAGTGACACTGTGCGTTTTTTAAAATTTTTTACACAAATTTTTTACCTTCCTTATTACTCAAAGTTTGATATAAAATGTGGCATAATTTTTCTCGGCACTCGATTTTTCTGGTAAGTTGACGTTTATCTTATAGGATAAGGATAAAGGACAGCGTTACTCAATCTTTTTTGGGATGCGCCACGCATTCTACTTCTACGGGATATCGTGGAGGCGATTTGAATGCGTATTTGGTCACGCAATGACTTGCGGTGGCCAGCCGATGAACAAGTCAACGCTATATCCTTCCCAAACCAGTCTGGTACCAAATTCACCGACTCCGGAGGGATTGAAGACTTGGTTGGCCTGGGCGGGAAATCCGAACCAGAAACCTGGTAGGGTGCACGCGACAGTCGGCGCCTCCTCCGACTGCGCTAAACGCGCCCACGACATTTATCATAAATTTACGAAAATTCTTTTTCTTCTTCTGCCGCTTCAATTTTTGCACCACAATTTTTAAGGGTTTGTATTAACATTTCTTATTCACTGCATTTATTATTTGACAGTTCTGTCGTTATTTGATAGCCCTGAATAATTGCATCCTTGCTTGGCACAGTCAAATTATGTAATTTTTTTATTATCGTTTTGTTTTCCAACAAACAACATAATCACTCTAAAATATAAATATGCACATTCTTTGTAAAAAAAAGATATCGATAATCGATCGATGAATGAAGAGGAGAGAAGACGTGGAAGAGGAACGAGCAGAGAAAAGGAACAACTGTGCAGACCGCTGATGCATCAAACATTGCTACAGTAACCCAGAAATTGAGTGTTTTTAAATGACAAAACGCATGTTTAAGCTCCCTGATGGACCACAACCTATGGATCTGTTACCCTATTGAAACACGAATGGAGAGGACGAGGAGGAGGAGGAGGAGGAGGAAAAGAGAAGTGTAGAATAGAGAGCGAAATGGATATGACTAAAGGGTAGTGGCGCAACCGATCGATCACGATCAACAATCGATTGGTAGCCGGCGGCGTGCGCGCAGAGAATCAGACAGATGCGGAACGAACGACAGATTTTTGGTGATCGATAAATCGATATTAAAATGCGGCACTGTTCGCAGAATTATGAATCGTGGACGAAGGGGTGATTTTATGGCACCCCGCTATTACGCTAATGAGTGGTCATCTCTCATACAGATCAGCTCCCGTATCTCAGACTGACCTACTGAAGCCGATCGATAATCGATCGCTGACAGACAGAAAACCGTATCGAAGCAAGTCGGTGTGTGAATGGTAGGGGGGGGTACGAATCGATAAACGGCGCTATGGTCTCGACACAACGACACAAAAATAAGGCATCTGATGAAACCGTTATGAGATGAAGAGGGGAGGGGAAAAAAGGATGAAGAGGAGGGAAAAACGTGGCGACGGAAACAATCGAAGACAACGAGGAACGACACGACATTAAAAGGTATATACAGATACGGTAGAGAATTGCACACTGCACGAAGTGGAACCGTGTTCGGACACACGACGGTAGAATACGACAGAGTCGCGGTGTAAGGCACACATCACGGGCGTCTCGTTCAGAGGTTCGATGCCGTACTCGGATTCGTCGAGCTGAAAGGCGGATATAGAAGACGGGCAGATGAAGCTATGCTATAGGGCTGTGACGAAAGCTACCTGTAAAGCGTATGCGAGTAGCCACCGTAGTCGTTGGCCGTGGTTTGGTAGTAGTTGTAGTCGAAGCCGTTCGTGCTGTCCATCAGTTTGTTGATGGAGAACGCCGACGGCACCGTCAGACCAGGCAGGCCACCGGCAGCTGCAGAGAAGTCCGTGCTGTACAGTTGGTAGTACGGGTTCACCTGAACGCAGCAAAAATTAGGGTCGAGGAAGAGACCGTAAGATGACGGAGGAATAAAGAAGCCTTAAGGTGGATCAACTAGGTATTAGTTATTTATTTAAGTTACTTTGTTGGGAAATTCTTCCTTCATTGGTAGCCAAAACAAATTATCAAGGTCTTCATGATGCCTTGATCACCTACACATTTGCCGCCCTATTCTTCATGGAATCAACCAATTTTTCAGTAAATATCACTGGCATTTTGTTAGACAAATTAAAGGCCTACAAAATATTAGAAGTGTTTCTCCACGCCAGCAATGGTTCATCCTTCCATTATATCTATTGCAGGTACCATAAGATGATCGCAGGACCTTGCTGTGTTCCATGAGCTAAAGGTTCAGAACAGGGCATATCCTACTTGGCGAAGGACGGTAATATTTAGGTTTTAGAATCTAATTCTGTTACCTATAAAGCACATTTTATCTACAAAGCTGGAGGCAGATATTCATTTCAGCAGAACGAAGTCTTTTTTAACGACGACGGCAATACTTTTTAAACAAGAAAGTTCAAAGGAGAGGGCAGAAGGTCAAGATATGGAAGGAGTGGTCAGCTGATTCACATCCTTCAGGTTCGACTATCACTGAATCTCGGCATCGGTGTTTGTTGTTTGTTGATACTGATTAGCCATTCGAGATTGGGAAATCCGTTTATTGGCCGACGTTCCGGCAAAATCGCCTTCTTCAAGGGCCTTAGGTAGATCCACAGAAGTGGATGGTTGTGAGACCACAAGCTAGGCAGTCGGTATTTTAGGTCGTGATCCACATCCGTTCATGGGTGGGTTTTGCTTGAAGAGGCTGTGTGTAAAGGGTTTTTCTTTCGGAAAAGGATTTTGCATTCATTAGAACCTTTAGTACTGCTCTTAATCTTACATTGAATATTGAAATTAGACACCTTTTAGTTGCCTGCAGGTGAATGAGTGAGCTGCCGATTTTAGAAATATTCATAATCTGTAAGAAAGTGAGCTCAGTAGCTGGTAGACGTTTGAAACATGATTCTGAAGAAATGTACTTCTTAGCTACAATTCTTATTCAAGTTACGCGCTTCGAGGCTCTAAAACCTGACTTAAGTTATGGGATTAGTACCGCAGCCGAAGGAGGTGCAGGTTGTCGCGTGAATCGCGGTTCAACGTTCTTTTGGTTCGGGTCCCGCCCAGGCTAATCAAGCGTTACGTACCCCGGAGTCGGCGAATTAGTAGAAGACATGTCTGGGAAGGCAAAACACTGACTTGACCATCGATTAGTCACTGTATGAGTCAAAATACGCATTCAAATCGCCATCACGACATCTCGAAGAAGTAGAATGCATGGCGCATCCCAAATAGGGATTGATGCCGTTCTTTACACTTATCTCTGACCTTTATCAGTTCCGTAGAATGCTGTTAACTACAGAAGGGTGTGAAACAGCGCCTTTTATACGTCTCTGAATTCTGCCCTGTGGGGTCGGATTATAGCCCTAAGACCTGTTGAAAGTAGAGCGGTTATGGTTCCTAATTACTCGTTTTTCGCGATAATTATTTACGAGAAAAATCACATTACTAGCTTATTGCGCCATCAAAATGTGAAGAAATTAGAAGAAAAAGGCAAGAAATTGTGGAGAAATATTGTGTTCCTTTCTTCTTTTCCCAGTTTGCAAAGAGAAAAGTCAGAGTAGGCTAAGGAAGTCAGCAAAAGAACAACGAATCGATTTACACCTTCTTGAAGGCTCCATATTCCAAACTCTGGCCTCGATACTTTGATAGAAACCGTAAGACGCCGTCCGCGAATGTGGCTGTTTCCGGGTCTCGTTACCCCGATCGACTTCTCATCAGTTATTCGCGTGACCCGTCTCGTTACGCAACTGAGAAGTTATGCAAACTGGTAGGTGTGAAAGGAGCGCAGCACGTCATTCACACCTCCGACCACCGTGCACCACCACCATCACCACCACCACCAGCTACCAATGTTTGGGAAGTGACGCAACCGCCGCCGGTCACATCCTGAGGCAATCGGGCCGGACAATGGACGCAGCGACGCGAACCGGAAGCAAATTAGTAGCGCTAGACCACCTAGGGAAGAAGAGGGAGGAAGAAGGGCCTACCGTAGGGTTCTGAGATCCGAGTGGGGTCGAGCCGATGGTGGAGATCACGGACGTCGGTTGACTCAGTGACGACGCCGTCGACATCGACAGCGCTTGCATCTGCTGCTGTTGCTGTTGCTGTTGCTGCTGCTGGGATTGTTGCAGGGAGTCCTTGATCTCCTGAAAAAGGTGGAATAGCTAAGGGCGAAGGCGCTGGCGAATCTTCAGCAGCTCATTGCGATACATACCTGAGAGCCGTTGGGGATGGTCTGATCGATGGACATCTTCACCTCTTCACTCTTGTACGTGTCTTCGAGCTCCTCCTTGATCGCCGCGTTGTTATTCGCCTGATTCTGATGACTTTGATGGTTCTGGTTGTTGTTGCGCTAAAAAGAAGCAATTTATTATAAAACGAAATCGATAAAATCAATGTGAATTGTTTGGAGAAGGGGTGACGCCAGCTACCTTCTTTCTCGGTGGATCCCTCTCCTTGACCTTGAAACGTTTTTGACGTCGCAAATAGCAGCCATTCTCAAACATATTGCCGCACAGCTCATGCAACGTCCAAAACGAGCCTTTGCCTGGCTTATCTGGGGTCCTGAAAATGCATATTTTACTGAGAAAAATCTGCAAGAGTTTTTGAAGATTTTTTTTGAAATGTGGCGCTTACCTAGCAATTTTTACAAAGCAATCATTGAACGATAGCGAATGTCGAATCGAGTTCTGCCATCTGAAATGGAAAGCCTTTAGGACATGTTTATTAAGGAAATTTAAAAAGTAGCAAAATAAGGTAATGGTTTTTCATAATCATAGGAATAGCTATAAGCAGTAAGTCTATAAAAGGCTCATACAAGGTCCTATACCAGATTAAAGTGGCTCACTGCAACACGCCATTTGGACGTTTTGTCGCAAAAATAGCTTAATCAATATATCGATTTTTTAAGAAAACTTTAAAATCCGAGTATCCCATAGAACGATGATGATTGTCTGCAAATTTATCTAATTTTCCTAGTTTTGATAAAATTTGATAGCATACAACATTCGTAATTTAAGGACTGCCTTCATGATTCTATTTTTTTCTTTAAAAAAGTCATAGTCCAGCAAAAAGTCTAGCAAATCGTAAATTGGTCGAATTTTTTTCATACTGTACTAAAAAAACTAATTAATGGACTTTTCACTCTGGTAGACGAAGCATTTAACAAAATTTTACCGATTTTTGTCTCATGTTAAAAAAACGGATTTGTCCTAATGGAGAGAACACTTCAATCTAAAGCAACAAAGCAAAAATTGAAAGTAGACCCTTTTACAACGACTAGACACTGACTCAACCTCCGTGAGAACCTTTCTCTGCAACATCCTAACGGGGCAAATCGACACTGTATGCGTTGTTGCTCCTATAAGGTGTCCCCTCCGAGTAGGATAGATCCAAAAAATCTTTTTGTCTTCAAAATTTTTTCTTATTTTCCCAAATTATTGCAAAAAAAAGTTCTATGAAAAGAGGGATATATGGAATTCGCTAACCCTCGTCCTGACCTTTGCTGGTTCTGCCTATAGTAGGGAAAGAGGTCCATGATCCAGTTGTAGATCTCCGACAACGTCATCTTATGATTCGCCGAGTGTTGAATGGCCATCGTTATCAACGAGATGTACGAATACGGCGGCTTGGCGCAGCCGTAGTTGCCAGTCCTGCGAATTCTCGCCTAAAAGTCGACATTTCGGCCTGGAAGGGGAGTGGAGCCATTAGGCGTAAGGGGGTCGACGTACCAGTTCGGAACTGGTCAGCTGCTGGTCGCCGCCACCACACGACGAGCCGCGCGACGGTGACGCCGTTGAGGCGGTGGTGCCGGAGAGGTTCGTGCCAGTGCTACCGCCTGAGGCGCTTCGACTTCCGCCTAAATAATCTGGATCTGGGTTCGTAACGCTTCAAGGTTATTCACTTTGTACTAAGAGAAGGCAAAAGGCTTTTCGGTACATGCCGTGAAGAGTCCCCGCACCGAGGGTGCGGGAACGTGCCGCTGCTCCTACCGTAACCGCGCCAGCCAATTAGGCATCAGCTCAGCCGCAAAATCAGATGACATGTTGGCTGCCGCGATTCCGGTAGGGACATGTACCCGCACCCCTGCGGTGCATCTTCGCAACATGTACCGGTTTCCTTCTTCGAAAACGATCCATAGAAACCAACCGATGGGTGAGATACCGCCGGCTACTCGGAATCCACCGTAGGCGTTGTTCATCTGTGTGGTGGTGGTCGTGTAGTTGTTGTAGGGGTTGTAGGTGCCAAGGGTGTTCAGCGTGTTGATGCCATTGATGGCAGTCGGCCACTGATAGGCGTTGTACGCATTGGCGTTTGTGGAGTAGGTCGGCTGTACGGACGCTGCATAGTCTTGCGACGTCATGCCCTGGAATTCCTAGGTTGACTGATGACTCGGTTTTAAATTAGAAGCAAATAAAGTGCATAAAAAATTCAAGAAGACGTGACCGCTGCGTAGTCTTCTAGAGCAGCTAAGAGGTAGTTCCGTTGAAGAACAAGAGGACCAAACTTATTGAAAACAGAAATGTCATACAGCTCAGGTGTAGAGTAGAAAGTTAAAATTGTTTTTTTAGAGAAAATAAGAAAATTTCTTTTTTTCCTGAGCTACTGCAAAGCACCAAACCCTAATAGTCCAAGGTTTTTGATGCGCCTTCCCATTAAGAAACCATTCTTTTTCAACAGATGTTTCGTATTAAAATCCTTTAAAGTTCCACTTTCGAAACCGGTGGTGTAAATAGCTTATTTTAACACAATAAAGCTAATTTTTTCAAAGTACCAAAGATCTCATCGACAAAATTTTTTATGAAGCACTGTGAGTTTTAGTCTTGATTAAGACAAGAGCAAATTTCCAGTTATCTGCGCTTTTCCTAAAATTATCACTTTTATCGTGAAAAATCTTTGCCAGCAATTTAATGCTTTTTAACCTCATTAAAATTTGATGCATTTTTTTAAGCTTGATGGAGATAGTTGAAAAATTTTATCTTAGAAAGGCGCCTTCCCACGTTGGATCTGTCACAAGTGCCGTTTCTATCTTAGGCGTGAAGGTGTGAAGTTTTCCCTCCCCCCTTCTGTGAGTTTTCCTCCAGCTCCAGTTACTTAAAGGGTTCCACGTCAGGCTTTAAATCAAACGGAAATATGGGAAAAGTGTCATTGTAGGTGTCCCCTCCGAACTACGATTGACCCCGAATGGAAAGTGGTTCTCTGAAGCTGCTTCAGACTTTGATCGAGATCGTCTCCAAGAGGAGCATGTTTTTTGTTGTTGTGGAAAGCTTGATCATTTGGTAAAACCTGACAATCAAAGAGGGTCCACGTCCAAAAACACTTGGATATGACGTCAAAGGGCGCGTGTAGCGCAGCCTGAGGAGGTGCCAGTTGTCGCGTGCACCTGATACTAGGTTCCAGGTTCGGATTTCCCGCCCAGGTCCACCAAACATTCCATACTTCCAAAGTCGGTGAGTTAGTATCAGAGTTGTCTGGGAGGGATAAAGCGCTGACTACCTCAAGCCAATGTATGGCCAAATAAGCATTTAAATCGCTTCCACGACATCCCGGAAAGATGGAATGCGTAGCGCATCGCACAAAGGTTTGCTTTAAAGTTTAAGAAAGCAGTTCTGATATGACTGATTTTGAAACCGCGCCATGCCCTTATTCGTTTGATTGATGACGTTTGCTTCATCCTTTTTTTTACGTCGTTAAAAATGGCGATTAATCCTTTCTTTCGAGTTTTAGTTGGAGGACCACCGTTTGTGCTCGTCAGAAAACTCCAGCTCTACCTCTCGCATCCTTAAACTGTCCCTAATCTGGGTTTAAAAAATATCTTAACGACACCCAAAAGTTTGTCTCCTTTAACGCGAAGCTTTTCCATAGCAAGGAGAGCCTTAAGTTGGCATTCAGCTCTCGTTTGATTTATGGCAGGTCCTATTGGATGGAACACTTTGTCTGTACTTCCAGTCAGACTTTTTCTTATTAAACTTCGTCCTAGGCGTATGTATTGGATCCGAATAAATCATTTTCGAGCATTCGATTCGGATATCTCGATCCGAATGATCCAAAACTCCGAGCCCCACAAAGTCGTTCATATTCGAGGCATTGAAAAACCTGGGGTCCGCAAAATTAGCCTTACCCGAATCATCCGGTTATCCGAAGATTTTCGATCGGATCCAATGAACAGTGGCGAGGGAGCAATCACTGTTAGTAATGTCCTTAATGTACTGTTATGCCACAGTTTCCCCTGAATTCCGCCAAGACCGCTCACTCCATGGAGCCATTTTGAAGGCTGTGAACCAATTCTTGGGAGGTGAGGCCTCACAAGCTGCTCTTCCCTTCGGATAGGACAGATCCAGCTCTGCTTTCTGAAAAGCTCTCGCAATGGAGAAGCCCCTTCACCAAAAGTCGATCAATGCGCTACATACAGCGTCCTCCTTCGCATGGAAGTACATCGAGCAACCACCTGTCCTCCCACGCACCCGACAGAAGCTGTTTTCGACAGCGCCAGGATCACATAGCGTACAGTATATCTGTCAGAGCGACTCCCGGCGCAAACGACGACAGCGACGGTCCCGGGCTGTGGTGGCTGGCTGGCTGCAGCGATGTCTGCAGCCCTCCGGCTCGGCCTATACACTCGTCCACATCGGCACCGTCGTCATCGTCATCGTCGTCGTCGTCGTCGTCGTACAGTAACCGCCCGCCGCGCTCAGCTGGGGCGGATCGGCTAAGTGGCGGCGCTGCGACGGACGAACGGACGGTCGGACGGAATCGCGGACCCGGTTTCGTAGGGGCTTTCCGGAATTTTCCGTGCGGGACCAGCCTGCACGGGAGAGCTTGACACGCAGACGAGCCTTGCAATCGAGGCGTGAAAGCTGAGCAGGAACAGCTATGGGCAGCACTCTCATATCAAGGACGTCACATCAAGGTTTGGAGCCGAATCAGGGCTTTGCCGTCAGAAGCTCCCCGAAATAATTGAGAGTACCATTGGGAACGTGTTTCGGCTTCGAATCGGATATAAAGTGGCATTGGAGGGAGATTCCCTGGAATAGAAAGGGGACGTCTTGACTTTAAAGCATTTTGTCGGCCTGCACTGAAATGATACCGTTTTTTACAATTTTTGGCCTACAAGATGTCCACTGAAAATTTGAAAACCACTGCAGTGCTTCACAGACAACTCCCCATAATCCATCAGCAAGTTAACTTGGAAATTGCCATGGGAATTTCATCAGCCATCAAATCTGTAGGACTGTTTGATTTTTTTGCCATAGAACCCTTTGGTCGAACGCCTTAAACGGTAAGAAGTTTTCCACATCCAGAATCTCGATATGCACCTCAAGAGGCTGTCATTCCTTCTGCAGAAATTAACAGCGTTCCAAAGCGTGCATTCGCTGGATTCTCTTCGATTTTATACTATACAGGATCTACAATTCCTGACCTAGGTCGAGCTTATTACCCTGCTGGGTAACCTCCTTCTCGTTCCAACTTTAACTGTATATGATAGCTTTTTTGGGGATAAGGAAAAAGGATGGCTTTTCTCAATCCCTTTCGGGGTGCGCCACGCAATTTACTTCTGCTGGATGTCGTGAAGGTGATTTGAATGGGACTTACGGTGGCCAGCCAATGAAGAACTCAGCGTTTCACCTTTTTCAGACAGGTTTGGTACCAATTCACTACCCCGGAGGGATCGAAGCCTTGACTGGGGGAAATGAACGGGAAATCCAAACCAAGAACCTGGTATCGGGTTTTGTTGTGATCAAGACTAAGAAGAAATTCTGAAAGGTTTTCCAATGCTAGTCACATCCATATTTTGAGCTGTTTATAGTCGAAGTCTTGTTTTTCTAGCGGTCTTCCTTGGTTTCTTCCTCTCAAAAATTTCTAGCTTCAAAAGGCAAGGGTGCAATGGTCTTGACCATAATAAATGTGCCTCCATCAATGCTAAAGTTAGTGTTTTTTTTGAATATTTTCAACTTTCTAAATCGCTATGCGCTTCTAAGTTTTCAGGTAGCGTTCTGGACTCGTCTTCGTCACGCACATGAATCGCTTCTAGACTTCTAGACCCTTCCACGGTCATCACCTGCACTTTTGTCGGTTTCTTTGTCCTCAAGCAGACTTACGTGACTACAAAATATCCCAAATGCTTGACCTTTTTTTCCGCAATCGTTTTTCATTTGTAACAAGCGAGCGGAACTATGTGTACACTGCCACAGCTGTTCCGAAGCGATGGTTTGAAAAAATCGCGGAAAAAACGAAGCCGTTTTAGTCGACCAATAATTGCAAAAAGGCGGACGCGACTCCAGTTGAGTGGGCGAGCGTTTCTCTCGTTTTTTAGGTGCGACGACCGTCACTGACGACCTCTTCTGCATAATGAGGCCGGGCCAACTCTGATAAGCTATCTGTTCTGAGTCAGACGTCGTATTGTGAGTGTGTGTGTGTGACCGTCGAAGTCAAAACACCGTCTAATTTTCGATCGATTCGTATGGAATGCATTAGAGCCGAAGGAGGTTTAGAAACGAACATGTAGCGCGGTTTGACCGACGGTCGACGGCTGATAGAGGCTTGAGGCGTCGAGTGCCGCCGTGCTCGATGAGACGGCCAGACTGCTCGGGAGCATGTCGGGACCAACGGAATCTGAAGTGACAGGGTTTATAGACGAGCGAGAATAAACAGAACAGTGCATGTGAGGAATGTCATGCGGATCGAAGCGGAATGAGGCAATGTAGGAAGAAATCTTTGGAGGAAAGCAGTGAATTTCACAAAAAAGTAGGATGTGGAAGGGAAGATTCCTGTGAAAAACGATTGGATGAGCTCTGTTACGGATGAGGTCCTCAGAAAAATTCGTCTCTAGACCGATCTGAAGTTCCGCTACTTGGAAATCCTCAGGAATCTTCAGGCACTCAAGATTCATAAATAAGATTAACATCCAAAAACTGACTTAGGGAACTTAAAATTGATCAAAGGATTGTCAGAATCTCAGCAGGTAGGAGCATAGATAAAAAAGCAAAACAGATATAAATAGCGGCTAGAAAATTGCGAAAAAAGGTTCCCTTGTTGGCCAATTCAGCTGTCGCTTTTGTAATTTCGTTTGTTTTCCGTTTTGCCGCCGTTGTAAAAAGAGTAAGAGTAGAGTGCCCCCACCCCACTAGGATAGATATGGATTACCATTTTTAGGAGAAAGAATAAAGAAAGACGCTAGTCAATCTTCGTAGGGATGCGCCATGCATTCCACTTCTATGGGATATCAAGGAGGCAACTTGAATGCACATGTATTCGGTTAGGCCTAAAAAAACTGGAGTTTTTGTTCTAGACAATTAAGTGAACTATCGTTAATTTACGTAAAATCATTTGCAGTCTAGGGAACCTTATAGAGTTTGTTCACAAAAAAAAATCCGTCAACACAACCGCTTTAGGGCTTGAACTATTTATTTATTTATTTATTTTGATTTGGTCTAGCCTTCAACTTGTATTCTGCGACTTAGAAATTTTTTAATTTAGTAATTCAACATTTATAATTTAAGTAGTTTAATACTCACTCTTTTACTGTTTTGTTTAAAAATTCGTAGAAATTTTTTTCAGAGAAGAAATCGTCATAGAACGTCTTCAGAATTCTCAAACGCTTCCAGATGTCGAACATTTTTAATCTCCCTGCTTTTCAGCTTCCGATCTAAAATCTTGCATTTATTAAACTCACTTTCTTAGGTTTTTTCCAGCTTAAATAAAAATGCTTACTAGATACATATATTTCTTAATGTACCCTATTAAGATAACTCTAAGAATTAAAATAATCTTCACCAAATTCTTTAAGCTACACACTCAAGGTTGATGGTACTCTGGATGCGAGAATGCTCCTGCAGGGAAAGGAAATCAGAACTCCTTCAGAGACGTCAGAAGAGAAGCCTCAATATGTATGAAACCTGGATCTGAATATTATAAATTAGCAAAATCGTATCGACTTTAGAGAACATCACGAAGAGGATGAAGCGGATATGAAGGTCCAAGCGGGACAAAGAGACCTCCTCAGACGATGCGGAGAACATCTTTATTCTCCAGGAGACGATGTAGGATCGCTAGACGACGAGGCAGCGTCGGCCGCCGGCGCCTGACCTCATATATCGTGTTTCAAGCGCTCGATGAGAATACCAATTTACGCCGGCAAGAGAGCCCTGGGGCGGTATATTGCGCCGTGGACGCCGCATAAGGCCCCCACCCCGCTGTCTAAGCCGTGATTTCGGCGATCATCCAAGAATAGCGACGAGCTGAGCAGTTGGGATCGACGAGGCAGAGCGAGACTGAACCGAACACGCCAGTGGCCGAGAGATAAGGAGCAACCTGGTACCGTGAACGATCCGAGCACGAATCGTCGTCGGAGCTGGCAGTGCGACCGGTAAACACGTAAATAGCTCTGAACCCTGTATAGCAGCGTTCCAGGCACCGGAATAGCCGACGGCGGACGCTATCAGCTGCTGAGTGGAATTCCTATGAGTAATCGTCGTCAGCGGCGCGTTTCAACCGAGGCGGGGGTGGGGGATAGTTAGGTGATGAAGGTGCTGGTAGTCCGCTATCATCTCCAGACCTATCTGCCTAACTTGAAGGTCATTGGAAAAAACCGGAGGCCGCCAAAGCTTTTTACAGGGGTGCTGGGAGCTGAGCTCAAAGATGTCGTTTTTTCGGACGACATTGGGCGGAGTAAGTCGCCAGCCAATTACCCATTGATGTGTAGTTTTTTGATAACCGAAGTTCATTTTCCTCTCACCTGCGTAGGTCAGAAGCCAGCCATAAAGATGACGACAAACGGATAAAGTGCAGAAAACTGACTTGTACCTTTGTCTTTCTCTTCAGAAGGAAAATCTTTTGCGACAGAAGCGAAATCATGTCAAACTTAAGCTTAGATAGTACAAAACCTGGGGAGGAGGGAACGGTAGTGCTGGATTGCAGTAGTCAGTCTTTAAAAGAGTCGTGAGAGAAAACGCCAAAGTTAGCGCCAGCTTCCTTTCTACATATTGGAAGACTTCTGAAAAATTTTCTTTGCTAGAATTTGCTATTTTTTAACTGAATTAAAGTCAAGTTCTTACAAAAAAGGTGGGGAGCAGCATAGAGCTTCAAAAAATACGGTTAAAAATTTTTTAGTGCAAAAATGGTGTTCACCAGCATCAGCAACGGGTACTGCTTTACTCCTTTTGTTTTTCTCTTTATTTAATTATTAAATTGATGATCAGATCCTGCTTTTCTCAGAGTAAGTCGCTTTTTTGGCCATAAAAGCAATATTTGTAGGTTAAGCTCCGAGGTTAAGCTTCTGAAATCTGGGTTGAAAGCCCGCTTCTCTTGCAAAAATAGTCTTACAATTCTTGCTTGAAGAATGGGAAAATGTTTACTAGAAAATCTTAGCGCTTTATTCTAACCTTAGGACGCTAATGTAGGTAAAAGTAGAATTAAAGGCAGTCAAATTTTAATACTATTCTTGCTCTGCTTTTGAATCAGCTGCATTTGAGCTTAGCTTTTTAAAGCGGAAGTTTGTCTGAAAAGTGATAAAAAGGTTCTGTAGATTAAGTACATTTCTACACTGTCTCAAAGACAGTTCGGTTCACTAGGATAAGATTTTTATCTCAGGCGCTTTCTCAAAAGCTTTGTCCAAAGACTGACTGCTCTATCTGCTAACCAGCACTACTGTTTATACTTAAAGCCGTTAAAAGCCTAAATTTTACCGATGGAAACGCAGGCTTTTCCTCTTATACCGCCTTACTTACACCAGAGAACAAACCACACCAAGGCGCCTCTAGCCGCAGATCGATGCTGCCAGCCTTATTTCAATATTGACACGTGTTGTTTAGACGGTCAAATATTTAACTGGGAGTTTGCAACACAGGCACACACAGAGAGCGACACACACACATACGCAGCAGCCAAATGTAAATATGTAAACAAATGACCGCATACAAATACCGGAGCGAGTAGCCGGTGGCGCATGTCACCTATTTACAAAGATCGCTGGCAATATCTGTAGGTGTCTGTGCCGTCTGTAAGATATAGGCCGGAGTGTAGGCGCGACAAGTAAGTTCCAGAAAGTGCAGCAAGTCTTCTAGTATGGCGATAACCTTATCAGAAACACCACACGGAGGTCAGCTAGAAAGCGGCGACAGTACTCCAGCAGACGAATCCTCCACTGGGTGGGCGATGAAAAAGGGAGAGTTGGTGGATGAAATGAGACCGGCCCACGACGTCAACGACGACGACGACGACGACGAGTCCCTGGGCGCACCCCGGCACTGCACAGGTGAAGACAAACAGTACGGTCTCGGGGCGACGACGAGGAGCCGTCCTCGTCGCCGCCGCCGCCGCCGCGCATAGGTTCGAGAGAGCACGGAAGCGAGGCGACGGAGCGGCGACGAATCACGAGCGAAGGCACCACGCTTCAGATGGAGTCGGACGGACGTCGAGATGAATTGGCAGTTGACGTTTGAGCAGCGTAGTGCGGACAGGCATTGTGCAAACACTAGCCGCTGAGGAAAGCGCTCCGGAGAGCCGGCAGGGGGTGGGGCGCGGAGGTGTGGTCCGTCGCGGCGGTTGGTCGCCGCTGCAGCTGCGATTGGTGGACGCGCGCGGTGGCGGGCGTGGCGAAACGACCGTTATCCAAACACGCGGCGCCGCGCCTCCGAAAGGAGTTCAATTAGTTTGTCGGGGCGTCCCCGACGAAATCGGATGTTCTTCGGCGAAAAACGACGAGCCAGGTGTGGAGAAGACGAGGATCTCTGTAATGGGACCGATGGAAACCGCAGGCGGTGGTCGCTTCAGGGGCCTGAGCAAAGTGCGAAGCCGTTGACTTGGAGAATACTGAGGTTGGCAAGCTGAACACTACTAGAGTACCTGGTGATTTATGAGGTCTTTAAACGAAGACAGCTAAAACGGTCTATTTCTAACACAATCAACTTTAAACACTGAGTTTCCGTAGTTATTGGCACCTGTAGACCAAAATTGGTGTCAATTTTTTATTAGGAATGTATTTGGGCTTTGCTGCATCGTCAAAACCTTACTGGTAAGGTAAACTCTAACCGTAAAAGACGTAAAAGACGAATAAGCGTAAAAGACGAATAAGCAAAAAGCTATGGTAATGATTGGTTTTACAGCTGAGTGTTTCTTCCCTTGTGGCAACCAAATACTTACAAACAATAAAAAAGCTTCCTAGAAACTCGCTAGCTGCAGACAGTGTAATTGTTAATTTAAAAATCTAAATTTTAAAAAATTTCTCTTAGGCAAGTATGCGTATACATGAACGGATCAGGGCGACAGTCAACAAAATCTAAGCAAACAAGCCGGAAGAATTGTTTACCGTTAATTTACTATCCGGTTAGTAACTCTTGAGCTACATGTTCAGACAACAAAGGAGGCTTAAAAGCGTCTCAACCTTTAAAAAACAAATCAAATTTGGAGCAGAGGACCCCTTTTTTATATCCAAAAATTTTATCAGACAAATAAATTTTTTTAAAGAAGGAACGTTAGAAACAACGACGTGATAGTTCGGACTAAAGCCTATTGGAAATGTTGTTAGAAATGTTGAGTAGAGGTTTAGAAACACAAAGATATTAAACCATAGCAAACATCTGTGGTTAAATATCCTGTAAAGTTTTCCAGTGACTTTACCCTGACCAAAACTTCTATCTTTGGTTCTAAAACTATGCAGCGCAAAAAGTTAATCTATAAATTCTTGCACATACGTAGAAGTGAAATTTTTGAATTCTCTTAACTTTCTTGTCACAGACAGTAGGCGGACTTTAAAATTCATTGAAAAGTACATCAACAGTGTAGAACATGTAAAAAGAGTTGACCTCTTAATATTGATAAAACAGTAATAAGAAAAAATTTGACACACCCTAATGTTTAAAGTAAAAATAAAAATATAGGAAGTAGTTGATCAATCTTTGTTTGAAAAGCGCTACGTTCTCTACCCTTAGAAGTCTCTGGAAATTGTGAGAAAAATTTGGGCACGTGTCGGGAGAACGGGCAGCATTTGGAAGTGTGAGCGCGCCAGCCCTTTAGTTCGCTTCAAATTAGCGTGCCATTCACAGAGGGTTTGTATGGTCAGTATTCTGAATAGATGACGTGTGTTTGGTTGGCGCTCTGCTTGGTTATGATTGGCTGGTGCGCCACCACCTCCCATTGCTGCTCATCTTCGCAACATGAACCAAAATTTCAGTGCTCATTCGGTCCCCAAAGTAAGCTTGAAGTGGCCCATCGATGAACAATCCAGCGTGTTATTCTTTACGGGCATGTTTGACCCCAGAGGGATGCAGGGCTTGGTTGGCCTCGTCGGGAATCCGAACCAGTAACGTGGAACCAGCTAAATGCGATAGCTAGCACCACCTTCAAGTAAGCTACTCCACTAACAACGTGAGCTGCTAGAGGAGTGTTTTTAAAGATCTGAGTTTGGTTTGTTTTCGTTACATCGCACTATTCTAATCTATAACATTTAAAAGCGTTGATTTTTTTGCATTTAAAAGCGCTGTATAAGCCAAATGAGCATTTAAGAATGGGGGGAGGTTTTGCGAAGAGTGTTTGAGCAGCGCCGTCTTCCATCCCGTTTATTTTTGGAACAATGATTAACCTTTACAAGTGCTTAAACACCAGTCTGATGGGCTTTCACAACAACCCGCTGAAGTAGAGTGCATGGCGTACTTTGGACAGAATGGGGTGCACGCATCTTTTCGCTAAGAAAGGAGCCACCTTGCTGGAGCAAAAAAGCCGTCTCGGAGCTAATATTTGCTTTTATAGCCCTGCTAGACCCGACTACCCTCTACGACTGGGTGACGTGCTGCGCTCATGAGTCCATCCGGAGTTCCCGTATCAGTGTGACCGAGCGGTGCCGCTGTCCAAGGCGGGGGTCACTGAAACGAACGTCTCCTGGCCGCCGGCCCGTGTCTCGTGGCGGTGACGATAAGTTTGTCTAGACGTTTTCTCTAAATATTTGCCGATTTGGAAGCGAAAGTCGACTGGTGCAACCGAGAACGCGCCGCCACCGCCGCCGACCAGTGATAACGCGCTCGCGCTCGCGCTCACGCTTGTGAGGCGTTCAGTCTGTGTTTTGAACAAACATCTTCTGTGGTCCGAGTAAACATTGCACTTCCCTGTGGACATATGGGGAAGATCGGCTACTGCTCCAGCCGTGGGCCCTATCCTGATTTAGCAACCGACAGAAGGTTGACGAAGGAGCGACGTCAATCAATGCCATGTCTACGGGATGAGCCACGCTTTCTACATCAGCGGCAAGTGGTGGAGACAATTTAGACAAACATTTCACCTACGAAGACGTTGAAGATAACTCTACGTCTCTCTACTGGCCAATCACGCATCTGAACTGCCTCCACTACTTCGCAATGATGTAGCCTCCCGAAGACAAGCCTATACGAACTTAAATTACGAGCTCTTCTCCGCAAACGGAAAATTTAGATAAATGTCGCGAAGACGGGCAGCATTGGCAGATGCATTGAATGGGCGTGCCATTCAGAGATGGCGTGTGCTGTCGGCAGCCTAATCGACGGACATTTGTTTGGTCTGTGCTCTACTCGGTTATTATTGGCTGGCTCGTTCCCACCTACCAATGCTGCTCACCTTTTCGACATGTACCAAGATTTATTTCTGATATAACATGACCTCACTCTTTGTTATGCAGCCGGCCACTCGTGGGGTTTTCACGTTTTTTCTATTTCTATTGTCAATTTCGCTGTTTTGTTATTGGTTTAAATAAAATAAAAATAAATATGTAGGTGTGCTTGTTAGCGCACTTGGAGGAGGTACGATCTAGAGCGTGCAATCCATTTGGTGGTTTTTGGCTCGAATTTCCCGCCTAGGCCATCTTAGCCTTTCAAGGCTCTAGGGTCGGAGAAATGGTAAAAGATTCATGCGAAAAAGATAAAACTTTGACTTGTTCACCAGCTGGCCACCGTAATTCATTGTATAGGCCAAATGCACATTCAAGTTGTCTCCACGACATCTCGTAGAAGTAGGGTGCGTGACGCATCTCATAAGAAATGGCTTGACACCGTTCTTTATCCTTATTGCTTACCCTTTATAAAAGGCAATGCTGCTATGCTCAGTTTTTTCCAGATTCTTCAAATACTGACCATAAAGCATGGACCCTAAAAGAATGGAAGCTAAGATGAGGTAGGACCATGCATCAGCTCGAATTCCCACAATGGGCAGTCCTGACTTGGAGACCATTCCCCCTACCCTCGATTGGGCCACTATTTCCTATCCATGTGCTTCATCATCACCATTATCATCAGCGTAGAGAGCACTGCACTATGGGACCATTATTAGGGGTCCCTTTGCGTTGGTAGTTCAGGGAGGAAAAGACAAGTCAGGGAGGAGTTAAGGGAGGAGAAGGTCTTGCGATTAGAATTGCACATATACGTTTTATCCTTAAGCTGTATAAAAAGTACAAGTTTCAGTGATTCTTTTAGATAAGTTATGTAAATGGTGGCGTGATAGTGCAGTCGGAGAAGGCTCCGGTTGTCGTGTGCACCCGAATTTTGGCACCGTACATGATTCCTTCAGGTCTCCGTTCCACCAGTCTTGCAATTCCTTTTGCGGCTAGGGATGTAGGTCGCTGACTACAGATGCAGTGCTATGATTCGTATTTGAATACAGAATTCAACTGCACATTTAGATGCATTAGAGGCACGGCACACCCCAGACAACCGAAGCTAAGAGCTATTGAGCACTTTACCCTTTCCATACAATTTTGGTAACATTTTACCGACCACCAAGGGACGAAAGGTTTGGTTGGTCTGGGGGGGGGGGGGAATCCGAACCAGGAACCTGATATCGGCTGCACGCGACAGCTCGCACCTCCTCCGACTGCGCTATGTACTTGTTTGAAAGAATAATTCTACAAGCGTTTCTGACTTTTCTAATACCTTAGAATGGCGAGACCTTCAGAACACTGGTCGATGTAGGATTGACGACAATTTTGGCTTGACAACTTGATAAAACTCATCTTTAGAATCACTAATTGCGCCAAGATTTACTGAAAGCTATGCTCACGACTAGACATGGATTCTAGGTACTGTAGAAACTCGCCTTATTGTAAGGATATCGGATAATAAAGTAATTATAAATGACGGTGTTAGCTATTTCCTATTCCCGACGAATTTTTGCGCATAAAATTGCACCTGTTGTCCCTGTGCTTTTCGACAACATCAATTACTGGACAACATGCATCCGCTCTGACGTCTTGACTCAACGGCTGTACCCGAAGACTTTTTTGTTTTCTGAAGAATAAAGGAGAAGTTCTGGCCATTGTTGGGTCATACAGAATCATTTTGGGCATTACGAAGCTTTTAAAAATTTTCTGAAATTACATCTGAAGCCATTCAGCCTTGCTGATTCATTAGGCGCCGTCCATCATTTATTTTTTACCTAGATAATATGTGTAGATTGTATTTGCTTTTCTCGTTTGGTGATTTTTTTCATACAGTTTGCGCTCAATTGTACTTGTACTCGTGTAAATAAAGGATAAGGATAAGAATAAGGGACGGCGTTAATCAATCCCTTTTGGGATGCGCCACGCATTCTACTTCTACGGGATGTCATGAAGGCGATTTGAATGCGTATTTGGGTATACAATGACTTGCGGTGGCCAGACGATGAACAAATCAGCCCATCATCCTTCCTAGGCAAGTCTGGTACCAATTCACCGACCCCGGAGGGATGGCTTGGTTGGCCTGGGCGGGAAATCCGAACCAGGAACCTGGTATCGGGTGCACGCGACAGCCGGCGCCTCCTCCGACTGCGTTGCACGCGCCCACTCGTGTAAATAAATAAATAAATAAACAAGTCTGCGGGCTTTCAACTACAACACCATCCTCGTCATGGACTTCTGCGCGCTCTTCTTCACCTCGTCGCCACGACCCCCCGCGGACTGCGAACAGCGTGGAGGGCCAATGACCGTTGAGTGTTTGCCCCACAAATACGTGCACGTGTGTTGCGTATGATCCGACCACCAGCCCGAATTGGAACGACGAGACTAAGGAAGTGCTTGACGACGGTTGGTTCGTTGGTTGGTTTGCGTTTGCGCAAAACATTACCCAAATATTAGCATTGGGACGCGCGTGTGAGTTTTTGTGACGTCATTTGAAACGTTGAGGTCAGCTTCGTCATTGTGGTCACACAAATGGACAATGGTTGCACCTGCAACTCACCGGGTGGCAGGTCTTGTACATAGATGGGCTTTTTTTTAGTAAACAGGAGGCGATGTTCAAATTGGAGCACAAAATAAGCCAAAGGGAGAAAACAGGTTTGCAGTTCACTTCCGGAGGTTTGGCGAAACCCTAAAATGAGCTGCGAAATCGAACAGAAGGAAGAAAGTGATAAAGCGCAACGCCCCTTTTCGAATGCGCCACGCATTCTACTTCTACGTGATGTCATGATGGTGATTTGAATACGTATCTGGCCATATCAGCGCTTTATCCTTTCCAGACAAGTTTGGTACCAATTCACCGACCCCGGAGAAATGCAAAACTTGTTAGACTTGAGCTGAAAATTCGAAGCTGCAATAGGGTGCACGCGTCAGCCGGCATCTTCTTCGACTGTGCTACATGCGCCCTTGAAATTATTTAAACATTTTTTGTAAAAATAATGGTTTAAGCCTTTATTCGACGAAAAATGTTTGCCCTAGAGTAAGAGACTGCACCATGTGCTCGTCCAGACAGTCGCAATTTTCAATAATTTAATTTCGATAGCAAAAATTTCTGTTTACGTTCTTGGAGGCAAATTTTTTTAGGAGAGTAATAAATAAGAATAAAGGATAGAGGTCAGCGTTAGTCAATACATTTGCAGTGTCTTACACTTCAACGTAAGTCGTTGTATGCGTATTTGGCTATAAAATGACTAGCGTTGGCCAGCCAGTGAAAAAGTCAGCGCTTTATCCTTCCCAGACACGTCTGGTACCAATTCACCGATTCCAGAAGGACGGAAATCAACTGAACAGTGCTGAGCTTTATCCTCTATCTTTATGCTTACAGTCGCCTTCACCAGGAGATCCCAACTCGGTTGTGCTCATCCTAGCAACATCTGAATGTCTGTAGTCGGACGAATGCGCTTAGAGCAGCAATCAAAAACTTAGCTGAAGGAAACTTCGTCTCTTCCACGATGCATTGCTTGTATCGCTCTTTTTCAGCTGATTAAAATCTAAAGGTTTTTGTTGGTAATCTGCAAAGTCAATGCTCAAGGCCTTGCTTTTTGATTAGGAAAAACCCAATCAAATTTAGAAAGAAAAGCGGTGTTTGACCTACAGTTGAATTAGTGGCATGTAAACATAATCGGAAAAAGAGACCTGCCCTCATGTCTATCACTATTCGATTAAATCGAGTTAATGTAAATAAACAAATAAAGGAGACTGAAATGAAGTGGTGCTAACTCCATTTTAGGTTTCTTCCGAGTTTCGAAAATAAACGATAAAGAATAAAGGACGGAGTTGCTCAATCTCTTTTAGGATGTGCCACGCAATCTACTCCTACGGGGTGTCGTCGAGGCGATTTGAATGCATATTTGGCCATACAATGACTTGCGTTGGTCAGCCGATGAACAACTCAGCGCTCTATATTTCCCAGGCAAGTCTGGTACCAATTCACCGACCGCGGAGGGATGGAACGCTTGGTTGGCCTGGGCGGGAAATCCGAACCAGGAACCTGGTATCTGCACAAAGCTCATCCTTTTTTATGGTGTTTAAAGTGAAATAGCTTAGAATGAGATTTTGGCAACTTAGCACAATTAGAAAAAATGCATTTTACACGTACCTCGGTACGACATTTTTTGGAAAGGACAAGGGGCACCAGACGTCAGATGCATGTTTATGTAGCTGCATATTTACTGACACCGCCTCGCTTGGTTCATTGTACATACATATGTACCTGCTTAAAGTACTTTGCTAGTGTCAATTTACAAGAATTTTCAACTGAAAGCTCGTCTATAGGGCTTACAGAGGAGGTCTGTTCTATGAGAAGCTTCACCTTCCCCCAAACAGCTGCCTTATGAGTGGACGATTTCATGATACAGACATTTCACCCATTCACACCTACCAAACGCTCTCAAATTCGGGTGCAATGTCTTCTAGAGGCACGTTTATATACGACGCGGCTAACGAGCCTAGCTAGCGTCAACCGGTTGTCATCGCACCGCCATTGGCGTACTGTAACGGCTCATAGAATTGGTCAGATTACGGTAATAGCGCCGTAGCAATTAGGTAATTAATGGAACGACGGCTTTCTGGAATAGACGAATGGACACCGACGATCGGCGGGGGCCGGATGGGATGATGGCTGTGTGTAGGGGAGAGGGATTTGTTGTGTGCCGGAACAGCACGAGGGTAAGGCCTAAGCGGCGCCGAGCGGCGGCTATTGATCTGGCGCCAGTGTTTGTTCAGCCAGCGGAGGTGCGACGACGTCGACGAGGACGACGACGACGACGAGGACGAGGACGACGTCGACGTCGACGTCGACGACCCAATGACCTGCACTAAGCCCCCGCTTCGTCATATCGATTGACGATTGATCTGGTGGCTTAGGTTTGCTTAACGGATTCAGGAAAGGTCGATGAGATCGGCGACGACCACCTGGATGGGGGTTGTCATCCGGTAGATGGGCAGGACGTTATCTACAGCTATATATATGTAGTCTAGATGGAGCTGAGCTGACAGGTTGGAAGCAACCCCTCTAATAGACACTATTATGCATGGATAAACGACGGTGTCAACAAATCTCTGCTTGGGATGCGCCATGCACTCTACTTGTATGGGATGTCGTGGAGGCAGTTTGAAGGCGCACCTGGCCTATACAATCAATTTATCTAGCTAACAAGTGGTCAAGTCAGTGTTTTATACTCGTAGGACAAGTCCAGCGTATTCACAGACACCGAAAATGGCATTGCTGTGGGGACGTGCGATAGTCAGCGCCTTTTCCGACTGCGCTACAACGCGCCTCCTGAAGAGACAAGCACTGCAATACCCAAGCCTTATTTAAGCGACGATTGTCGGTGTTAGCCAGCTAGTTGGAATGCGCCACGCAGTCGACATACTTCTATTTGACAGCGTGGCGCTGATTTATCTATTGGCGATTGCAAGTCGGGAAAATGGTAGAAAAACAAGAAAACAAGGAGGAAAAATCAAAAAACAAAAAAGAAAAGATGAAAGAACGCTTTAAAACCGCTATGGTGAACCTCGGCTGCGCACAAACCTAATCAGTGAATAGATGGGCTTATCCTATTGACAACTCAACCATATTCCTTGCCACTGTAGATGATAGACCTTGGAAAAATCATGTACCAAGCGTTACGATGTAACAAAAGAAAGGATACAAAATGGTAAGATTCAGCGCTAATTGTCCCCTTTATGGGATGCACCATGTATTCCACTGGTATCGTAGAAGTTTGAACATGAAGGTCGACTCGTAGCGCAGTCGGGGAAGGCGCAGGCAGCACCTTACATATTCCAGGCTCTTGTTTCTGCTTTCCCTGGCAAAAAATGTCAACAAATTCTTCTATTCCTTCAGAGACCGGATTCATCGACGAATTACAGCAATTTAAAAGAGAAAATGCAGAGAAAATACAGCCAAAATCCTTGACAGCGCGGCGAAATGTTTCACCATATCGCTTGATAAGCCGTGCTATGTATCAGGGATTTGTGTTTTCTTTGTTAAATTGTTGTATGTCGTTGATGAGTCCGGCCCCGGGTTGTTGAATTGCAACGAGCCTGTCTGGGTAGGATAATAAACTGACCTTGTCCGTCGGTTGGCAACTGTAAGTCGTTGTAGACCAAAGACGCACACAAATCGCCTCAACGATATCTCGTAAAAGCAGAATGTGTGGCGCAGTCGGCAAACAAAATGGATACCATTATTCATTATTCGTTTATTCTTAACATTATAGCTGCGTTAAACTATATGATTTTTGGTGTCCTGACGATAAAATAGTCAGCGTTTTATCAATCTTAATCAAGTCTACATAGTACAGGTTGCTCATCTTAGAGGGATAAAAGGGATACATAGAAGGTGCCATATTCATTGCAGACTCCAACCTTTCCTAGACCTATTCCTGCGCGCAATGTCAGGCTTCATATGACCGACTGCGTCACCTAGCCATTACATGTAGAATCCGAACCCTAGTAAAAGTAACATGCATGGCACGTCCCACGTCCCCCATTGAAGCCAAACTTTAGAACATTTAACATTCACAGTAATAAGTAACCGTCAGTAAGTCAACAACCGTGATCGAGTGGACGATTTTCTATATTATTTATTTATTTATACCGAAATTGTGCACTACAAGCAGTTTCAAAAGAAAATTGACACGATGTAGCATTAACAAAAATTCCTGCATACAGGATAAAAAGAAAACGCTTCTATAGCGCTACATTTTCCAACTTAGGGTAAGTGGCTGTGCAGATGGAAGAGGTGCCGGCTTCGATTCAACGTTCTTGATCCCTTAAGTCAGTGTCCTCCCAAGTCAGCCAAGCCTTTCATCCTACCAATGGCCGAATTCATCAGCGACTTACAGCAATTTAACGGAGAAAATACAGTCGATATACCTGATAGCGCGGCTTAACAAGCGATATGGTTAAGCATTTCAGCCACGCAATCAGGGATTTCGGCTGTATTTTCTTTCTCTTCTTTTCTTTTCTTTTTATTTGTTAAAATTACCGTATCTGGGAAGAGAGCTGAACATGGGTAACGACCTCGTTCCTGAAATCGCCCGCAGGAGACGCGCAGCATGGCAGCCCTCAACTCGATTCGCGAAGTCACCGATCAAGTCAAGGATTCCGGCCTCAGGGCCTCGATATTCAACGCCTCTGTACTGCCAGAGATGTGTTACGCGACGGAAACCTGGCCCGACAACAAGACAATCGCCAGAGCAATGCAAACTATGCATGGTGCACTGGAGAGATGTCTTCTGAGGACAAGTCTTCGTCAGCAATGGCAAGAAAGCCTACGAAGCTCGGAGCTACGGGAGAAGTCGCAATTAGCAGACCCGCTGCAGTACATGAAGAAGTCCAAATATCGCTGGGCCGGACACCTGCTTCGACGAAAGGACGATAGATGGAGTGTCCGTGTCACAGAATGGCTCCCGAGAGACCATAAGAGACTACTGGGACGACCGCCAACGCGATGGGCAGACTCATTCTCCAGCCAGATCTTTCAGAGAGCGGAGTCTGCCTCACTGGATGCAAGCAGCCAGAGATCGAGCGGTCTGGAAGAGTTGTGGTCCCCGCTGAGAAGACCTCCAGCCGACAAAACGACCATCAAAGTGTGACAGTAAGTAAGTAACTACCGTAAGTCGTTGATGATCCTGGCTCTAGGTTAGATGAATTACCGGTCTTGTTTGGAAAGGCGTAAGCACAGACGTGATCATCGGCTGGTCACCGCAAGTCATTGTAGTGCCCAAATACGCATTCAAGTTACCTTCACGCTGTGTAGAAATAGAGTGCGTGGCGCATACCACCAAGGGAGCATCCCTCCAACGCCTACCTTTATACTCTTTAAGAGGCTAAATGAGGCATCAACTTTTATTGGTTTTACAAATTCGATGGAACAGTTGGATGCAAATGCTGAATTTCACAAAAAAAAAACTCGAAAAATAATTGGAGTCATTCCTGTATCGGGCGCGTGTAGCGCAGTCGGAGGAGGCGCTGACTATCGCCTGCACCCGATATCAGATATCAGATATCAGATATATGGTTCTTCCCGCCCAGGCCAACCAAGTCTTCCATCCCTCCGGGGTCGGTGAATTGGTACCAGACGTGTCTGGGAAGGATAAAACACTGAGTTGTTCATTGGCTGGCCACCGAAAGTCATTGTATGGCCAAATATGGATTTAACTCGCCTCCACGACATGCCGTAGAAGTAGAATGCGTGGCGCATCCCAAAAAGTTATTAAATGACGCCGTCCTTTATCCTTATCCTTTATTCATTCCAGTATCAGATGTCGCTACAAAAGCCGTCGGCGCCACTTTCCCAGCAGTTGTTTTCATGAAATTCGGAAATGCAGCAGCCGTTGCCTGGTCACAGCTCGCTATTGAGCTATCGTATTTCGTAGTTCGCTGCCTGAGGCTTGGAGCACATACGGTAAACACACTTTACTCCGGATGGAATTCTATCGACGAGACTCTCGTTAGAATGTGAGTATGTCCACCGGCTAAGTGGGCACTGCCAGTTGGCCCCCGGTAAATCGGTCAGATTGCCGTTGGTAATGGCACTTGGCCGTGAAATTCAACGAGACCACCACACTCAAGTGCTAATTAGGAGACATCTATAGGAGCCAGTGAGTCATGGGAGCTTCGACTAATCGCCATAAACCAGCAGTCCAGAGAGTCTAAGGGCATTTAGGGAACAGTTGAACTTGAACGAGTATATAACTGTGGAGAAGAAGGGGAAAACCGCCTCACTCCGCATTTTTGATAGCATCATTCGAACAACCTGCAAGCCGTGGAGCCACTGCGAATATGTATGTAGCAAACTTTTGCAGTGATTTGCAGAGGTCATCCGAAGGACAGGTCTGTCTTCCCTACTCAATCCGAACGATTTTTTGCGGCTTTGGTTCAATAAGGGCAAGGACGTCGAATCACCAAACCTTCCTCCACTTCATCGAAGCGGCAACATTTGTGATTCTCGATCGTTTCGACATTTTCCATGCGACATTCCTTCCAAATTCCATCTATATTCTCATCCATTTCTTCCCACTCGAGATCTGACACATGGTTTTTAATGGTGACTTCACAACAAGAATAAGGATAAATCACAGGATTATTCAATCCATTTTGGAATGCGGCAGGCGTGTTACTTCTATGAGATGCCGTGTAGACAATCTGATTACTTATTTGACCCCAGAAATGACTTGCGGTGATCACTCGAGGGATTAGTTAGGATAAAGGATAAAGGATAAAGTACGGCGCTACTCTGCCCCTCTTGGGATGCGTCACGTATTCTATGTTCTTCAACGGGATGTCATGGAGACGATCTGAATGCGTATTTGGCCATACAATGATCAGCGGTGGCCAGCCGATAGAGAAGTCGACGCTGTATCCTTCGCAGACAAGTCTGGTACCAATCCACGGACCCCGGAGGGATGGAAGGCTTGATTGGCCTGGGCGGGAAATCTGTAGGCGTCTCTTCCTACTCTGATCTGAATACGTATTTGGTCACACAGTTAATGACTTGCGGTGGACAGCCGATAGAGAAGTCGGTCTATCGTTCCAAGACAAGTCCAGTCCAGCGACACCGGAGAGATGATGATCTTGGTTGGCTTGGGCGGGAAATCAGAACCAAGAACTTGGTATTGGTATTGAGTCGCAAACACAATTTGAATCGTATTTGTTCATACAATGACTTGCGGTGGCCCGCCGATGAACAAGTCCGCGCTTTATCCTTGCCAGACAAGTCTGGGTACCAATTCACTTACCCCGGAGGGGTGGAGGGTTTGATTGGCTTGGACGGAAAATCCGAACCAAGAGCCTGGTGTCGAGTGCACGCGACAGTCGGCACCTCCTCCGACTGCGCTACAAGCACGCGCCCAACTTCAAATAATCCATCGTTATATTAATCGCGCAAAAGCTGCGGGATTTGGGGTTGAAAGCTGTTTTCGATTTTGTGTGATATACTTATGTTTTCTTTTTACAGCATTATTTCCTCGTATTTCTTGAGTTGCCTTTAGAGAAGAACTCTCACCGTGTTCAAAAGTGGCAGAAAAAAAAACGCCTTCTGACGGCTCATGAGCTCTAACAGTCCAGTCGTTCACAACATAGGCATTGCTTCTAGCGGGTTCTTATTTTCGGCGATATTCCGGGAGTAGCAATTTCTACCTTGACAGAAATGGTTGAAAATGAGGGTAGTTATGATTGTTTATTTATTTATTTACTTATTTATACTTTTAATGGATAACCATGCAAAAGAAAAACAAAGCAGACGTTTTTTAAACATAAGCTCAAGTAATTGAAAACAGGAAAAAACAAAACGAGCAACAATAATCAACATAGTAAGGAAGAAAACTACTAAGCTGCATCCTGAAGATACCTTTCAAGAAGTTTTTTATACAGGGTGTCTCAAAAAATCTATACACTGTTTGAAAGCTGATAACTTCGCATACAGTCAAGGTACTAAAAAAGTTAATGGTTTATATAAAGACTTAAAAAATAGAAATTTTTTGACACACGCGATGTATGGATTGCGCCATGCACTCGTCTGCAATTTTGCATTTTACACTCGATTGATTGTGTCTTACTTGAATACTTGCTATAATTTCTTCACAAAGTAGCCGTTTTGATTGATTTGTGTTTTTTAAAGTCTAAAGCTTAAAAACACACTATGGTTTGCGGAAAATACAGGCTGTCCTAAAAATGGATGTACTGTTTGAAACGTTCTAACATTGCTGTTAGTAAAGCTTTTGAAGATGTTTGAGACTTATCTGAAAGCACAGAGTAACGAGGTTTCATGAGGCGTAAATTGTCACAATTGCGCCATGCCAACTCCAGAAACCTTGCATTTCCGACTCCGTTAATTGTGCACGGGCTGAATGCCTGTTATAATTTTGTTACTGCTTAGCTACTTTAACCTGCGCTGTGCTTCTTTTGACATTATGCTTCGCCCAGTAGCTGAAGTTATCCCGATTAACCTTTTCATTCAGCTTGAGTGTTGCTTTATCAGTCTATAGAAAAAGTCCGTCTTGGAAATGGGGGTCCTGTTCACAGTTAAATCGTGCGATCAATAAATTCCCATGTCACGTGTCTTTCGCATGATTTTCAGGTTATGAACGTTAAAAGAAACACAGCACAGGTTAATCTGGCCAAGGAGTAACAAAATTGCAGCAAGCATTGGGCCCATGCGTACACAATCGACTCTGAAATTCAAGGTTTCAGGCGGGGGCATGTCGCAATTTTCCCTACTTGCACGTCTCAGAAATCTAGTTACTCTGTGCTTTCAGATGAGGAACCTCAAACATATTCAAAAGCTTTACTAGAAAAAAGCAATGTAAGCATCTTTCACATTGCGCTTACATTTTTTAGGACACCCTCCATTTTTGCTGGCCAGAGTGTCCTTTTAAGTTTTAAACCCTGAAAAAAGCACAAATCTATCGAAACGGCCACATTGTGAAGAAATTATAACAAGTATACAAGCGAAACACAATCAAGCGAGTGTAAAATGCAAAATTTCGGACGAGTGCATGGCGCATTCTATGCCGCTCATATATCGAAAAATTTCTTTTTCTTAACTGTGGTCTAGGATGACGTGAAGCTGTTGAGCCAAGATTGTTATCGAAGCTTTATTGGGCTTACGTTTCGGCGTAACCGCCTTCTTCAGAGCCCGAAAAAGTCAAAAAGAGTTCGAGAAATGACTCGTCCAAGGATTATTTCAAGCTACAGGAGTCTCAAAAGTTAATGAGGGAATGAAACGAATAGGGAGTAAGGCAACCCGACTGACCTTATGGAAGCAGCCGAAAGGCTGGATGGTCACCCTCGGATGGAGAACGACTGGGTGAATGAACTCTCTCTCTTCGGGTGACCCGAAGAGAGAGTTGATCCTGATCCTTGGACGAGTATTTTCTCGAACTCTTTTTGACTTTTCCAGACTCTGAAGAAGGCGGTTACGCCGAAACGTAAGCCCAATAAAGCTTCGATAACAATCTTGGCTCAACAGCTTCACGACATCCTACACCACAGTTAAACGACATGCCAAGATTCAACGACAGTCGGACATGGAACATCTTTTTCTTAATTTTTCATAACAGCTCTTAACTTCTTTAATACCTTTACTGTGAGCAAAGTTATCAGCTTTCAAACAGTCTATACATTTTTTTTTGAGTCCCCCTTATTCCCTTAAGGAATTTGGTATGAAGTGTATTTTAAGATAACCTCAAAAATTCAGTGCCAGCACGGCAAAAAAATTGAGACCTTATACTGCTTTTTGCTCTGGAAAACTGGATCATCCACTGACCACCTCTTGTGTTCGATGAAGAATGGTATAGAACTCCTGGATATGTACCTTGAAGAATCTGTTTCGTGAAGTCGGTGGGAGGCATGTAGTTGTAGTCATATCCGTGTACTTGTATCATTGAATTGATTTGAATTTAGACGTCAAAAACGCGGTCAAGTTTTTCTACAACCTAATATTATTCCTCTACCAATTGACCTACCCTAGAGAGATGAAAGTAGCTGTTAGCCTGGTGGAACCAGAATCAAGAGCCTTACGACTCAGGGTAGACTATTTCAAACGGAAAAGTTGAGCTACTTTCAGGGTAATATTGAAAGGTGAGAGGGGACCGTAGTTGACACCTTCCCTGATATTCACGCCTTGACGGTGTGAACGAGTGAGACCCAATGCACTGTTTTTTAGCACTAGCGCTATCACTGCGCCACAGGTAATCGACAACTGCACGAGAGTGGCGGATACAATAGCACGGAGTCACTGCGTGCCGGCGAACAACACCTATTGTTCTACGGAAGAGCGGTTGTACCGGGGGCAACGAATGAAGCGCGATGTGGGTGGCGATGAGGGAAGGAATACGGGGAAGTGTCTCTACTCCCTCCAAATTAATTTCAGAAGAATAGAGAGGGTCTTAAAAGCCCTATTTGGAACAACATAGCATTGCTGACTGTAGATATGTGAGGAAAGCTTACAGCTATTTAAAGCTATCTGAAGGGGCAGGAAAATATTATATTAATCATCTTATGCGCGTTCGCGAACGATGGCGCCATGCACTCAGCCAATATTTCGCATATTATTAAGACTGATTGTGTACCTAAAAGAAAGATAATGGATAAGGGACGAGGTTGCTCAATTCCATGTGGGATGCGCCGTGCATTCTACTTCTACGGGATGTCGTGAAGGCGACTGAAATGCGTATTTGGCCATACAATGGCTTGCGGTGGCCAGCCGATGGACAAGTCAGCGCTTTATCCTTCCCAGACAAGTCTGGTACCAATTCAGCTACTGCGGAGGTTGAAAGGCTTGGTTGGGTTGGGCGGGAAATCCACACCAGGAACCTTGTATCGAGTGCACGCGACAGCCGCCACCTCCTCCGACTGCGCAACACACGTTCGTGATGTGTATATAGGTAAATAAATCCCAGCTAAATGTTTGTTGTAAATATTAGGGGGGGGGGCAAAAGTAATGAGACACCCCATGCCGTGTCCATATATCTCGTGGCTGGAGTCTGGTTTCGTGCTTATCGTATTTGTATGTTTTGCTACTTACTGAAGCCTATCTGAGAAGTTACTACTTCCGCCCTTTCCAGAAGCATGCCAAAACCCCAGTCTGCCTCATGCCGAAATCCCGGTCAGACGAGTCGACCTGTGTCGCGCAAATCTCGCCCAATTCCCAACCCCGAGCAGCCTGGGCTCAATATTCACGCAAGATGAGAAGTACGTCTTCTACCTTAACCCTACCAAGCAGCGAGTCTGGGTGAGGCCTGGTGACCTGTTACCGATCTTCGTTTGGCGAGATGCTCACGGCGAGAAGCACCTTTGGAGCTTTTGGATCTGCGCCCATGGAACGGGGTATACCGGAAGCTGTTTCCCAAGAGCACTACGATGAACTCCAAGGCCATGGTGAGCGAAATAGAAGAGATGGGCAGGCAACTCGCTCTTATTCATTCGTTGCGCTTCAAGAAGGTCCTCCTCTTCGACAACGCCGCACCGCATCGGGAACATGGAAGGATGGGATCAGGAAGTTGGCTGAGCGATGGCAGCAAGGTCATTGCCCTTAATGGCAAATACATTCCTCAGCATCGTTGAGTTGTAATTGAGTTATAAAGAGGTAAAGAATTTTGTTTCAATTTGTCTCATTAATTTTGGCCTCCCCCCTAATATACCCATATCTGATTACTACTAGTCCTATGCTTATTTGAAGTTCAAAGGCTTGAAACAGCACGCCACTCCTCGTTGAAGAGCGCGTACCTTCAAAAGGTGAAAAATACGTTTTCATCGAAGGCCTATTCTCCTTTAATAATGTTCCGATCAACAAAAACAAAACGTTCATGAAAAGACCACAAAATTAAAACGCAATGATGTATGAGATTTGAAACCTGCTCCACGCACTCCTTCGAAAAATTTCAGTTAATTAATAATTAATTTAGGAAATTTTAAGTTCAGATGAAATTGGCTATGCACCAACAGCCTCAGCGATTTCTTAACAAATTGATATCATCTAGCATCTGTACCATTTTGAAAAAAACTACGTTATCAACCATTCCTTGATTTTCTTTCATTCTCAGGCGGATATTAAAAAAACATAAAACTGTAAAATTATTAAAAAACTTAAAATTAAAGAATATATCTTGGTATATCTTATTTTGTTGGGAGAGTGGGATGTCTGGCAAAAAAGAAAACCTGCTCTGTGGCCAGTCGGTTGTGAATGATTCTTATTTTATGTTGCTTACTACATACATAGTTGATTCGACGGCCTATTGTCCAATTTTCGTTTTATTCTCCATTTTCTATTTCCTATTGTTGTTCTTTTCAGTTATGGTTTCTGAATATTCCCATATAGTTTAAGCTTAGCTTGGCGCGTCATTAGTGACGTAGTAAATAAATAAATAAACGACTATTATTTTTTGACGTCTTTGACGTAAAGATTGGGACCCTCGAACCAATTGTTTCTTCACAAAGCTTTCTCAATCAATTCATTAATTTCATTTTCAGGCTCTCAATATCTTCCTCCCACCCCGTGCGCTATGCTGAAAAAGTTCATATGCGGTACTTTGACTAAGTTTGCAGTATATTTGTCCTTCCTGGTCAACAAAAACGTTCTTGAAAAGAGAATTTTCTTTGTCCTCCTATAAAATGGAGAAGTATGTACAGAATCATAACCTAGTTTCTCATATCAGTGAGGCTATTCCGGAAGTCAATTTTCGGTGCTTTTCGTCAAATTCCTTACAGTAGGACTTTGCTGTGATCGCTAGGCCTGGTGCGAAAAAGTTGTAAAGGATCACACAAGCCGCTGACCACCATACAGTGACCACCGCCTTCTTCGGTGGAGGCTGCCCTTGGAAAATGTTTAGAGGGTTCATTGGCGTCCAACCACTGTACGGAAAGTTTCCTCTATCAGAATCCAATTTTCATCACATGTGACGATTCGGTTAAAAAACGGGTCACTTTTGTTGTGTAAAATAGAGAAAAACAAATCCGGAAACGTGACTATTCTTGCCGCTCACTCAACTCGTGGGGCACCCACTTTTCGAGCCTTTTCACCTTCCCAAGGCGTTTCAAAGCATCCACAATAGCAGTTTTACCAACGTCCAGCTCTTCCCCGGTCCCGCGAACTGTTTGGGATGGTTTAGCTTCCACCAGTTCCTTCAACTCGTCGTTCAGGATTGCTCTGGGTCGACCGCTACGGGGTCGTTCTCGATGCTGAAATCTCCGCTCCGAAATTTACTGAACCACCGGCCCGCAGTGGTTTCTCCAACACTGTTAGGCCCCCACACTTGACTGATTTGTCGAGCTGTCTCGGATTGTCAATTTGAAGTTGAAATAAAATATCGGAATTGCTTCTTCGACCTACTTCAATACGCCCTTCAAAAACATAAATATTAAACAACGTTGGGACGTGTTTTACTTAGTCAGACAGGGTGAAAAATTCTGTATGGAAAGTAGCATTAATGCTCAATGCAAGTTGAATTTTTACTTAATAATAGACGAAAAAAAAAGTAACACAAAACGCTGAGAACTTTCCGGACAACCTAATAAGAAGCTGACAAAACTGGTGGAAGAGTGGATTATGTACATACATAATACTAACTTCTAAAGAGTTCTTACTGCTTCGTGGGAAAAGGTTTGGGTTGAAGGTTCAAAACAAGTAGGCAGTAATTGGAAAAGGAAATTTCGAGTTATAGATCTAAAATCTCTGTTTAACATGGTTAGGGATTGATGATGGAAAAAATTAGAAGCAATTGTTCATTGTAAAAATATTATAAAATTTTCTCAACTATGTACAACCGCCGTGTGCAGAGCAACATCAGCCCGTCCATGACGATCGCAAAAAGTCCATGATGAAGAAGTCAGGAAGTGAGTAACGTGGTGCAGATAATACTGTTTGCTCTGCGAAGGTAGCTGCAGCAGCAGCATGTGGTGTGGGAGACTTATCGCAGGTTTCGGTGGGAGGACAGAACAATGTGGCCAAACTCACGCTGGCGTTTTTCGTGTAGGGCAAATAGAACGGCCGGCGTCCGACGGGCCGAAGTCGTTGGGTGGGGGGTGAAGATAGTCGTATTTGAATTGGCAGCTGTACCGGCGCTCTTCACAGCGTTGACGCTTATCGTTAGCACCGGCGCTTATCATCACTCTGACGTTATCGATCGATCGGGGAGCTATTGCTTCTAATTCGGATGAACTTTAGGCGTCAATGACCGATCGATCGGTGTTCAGTTTCTGAGCTTGAGTGCAAAATCATCTATGTGAACCTGTTCGCTGGTTGGGGAGGTGAATCTATCGACTTGCAGTTTCTCGAGTTTATTCCGATGATCACCACACCCTAACCAGGAGACAATCTCAACGGTAAGTTGGAACGGCTCAAGTGTTTATATGGGCAGAATCGCCTCTCTCTGGGAAAGCACGAACTGCAGGTATCTCGACCCCAGTACAACTCTCCTCAGAGCTATGGACGACGGAAGTTGAACCGTTGCCTGCCTGTTGATTCACGTGCTTCACAGCTGACGACTGCCTGCGGAATGAGGATGCTCATCGCTGGCAAGCGAAGCACTTAGATGGCGTAGTTGGGAAGGACTCCGACTCGTGAGCGATGGTCGGGGTTGATTCTGGAGTCCTTTTTCGATGCGATTCTACACAGAATGCTTTGGTTGTTGGTGGCGGATCTTTCTTAGGAAATGCAAAAACGTTCCACCACAGGGAAATCGTACCACGGACCGTTCATCTAACCACGCCACTCCTCTACCCACTGCGCCACGATTGCTCGACCACAGTCGACGATTTCAGCCTACTTGAGCCCGCAGGCAGACGGCTAACGACACCAGCTGTCCAACTTCCGTCGTTCCTAACTTTACGCAGAATTGTATTGGGGTTGAGATATTCGCATTTTGTTGTTTCCCAGAAAGAGGCGATCCGCCCCATATACAACACTTGTGATGTTCCACCTACCGTTGAGATAGTCTCCTGGTAAGACCTTCTGCCAAATCGACGAGTGTTTCTTTCTTGACATTTCTACTTCTAGATCGGTCTACCTACTACAGTTATGAGAGAAGGATTCCTGATGCGATCTACAACAAGAATTGACATTTACAGAAAGACAAAGGATAAGGATAAAGGACGGCGTTACTCAATCCCTTTTGGGATGCGCCACGCATTCGACTTCTACGAGATGTCTTGGTGGCGACTTGAATGCGTATTTGGCTATGCCGGCCCGACTTACGGTGGTCAGCCGATTAACACATTAGCGTCTTATCCTTCCCAGACAAGTCTGGTAACAGTACACCGACCCGGGAGGATGATGGGTTTGGTTGGCTTGGGCGGGAAATCCGAACCATGAACTTGGCATCGGTGCACGCGAAGCTGGCATCTCCTCGGACTCCGCTAAACGTCCCTCAGACCTTTAAAAACCGTGGAAACGTCGCATGGTGTACAGTACTTCAAGTTTCTGACCTCGATGGGTTAAAAATTCATTGACTGATCATTGCTACCAAGATGGTGTTATTAACACCCAAAATGGATCAGTGATACTTACTAGGTTATAGCATTTGACTTCTAACATGATTATCTGCTGCCTCGTCAAAATTTGTTTGATGTTAATACTAATAATTTGTTAAAGGATAAAGGACGGCGTTATTCAATCTCCTTTGGGATGCGCCACGCACTCTACTTCTACGGGATGTCGTGGAGGGGAGTTGAATGCGTACTTGGCCATACAGTGACTTGCGGTGGCCAGCCGATGAACAAGCCAGCGCTTTATCCTTCCCAGACAAGTCTGGTACCAATTCACCGACCCCGAAGGGATGGAAGGCTTGGTTGGCCTGGGCCGGAAATCCGAACCAGGAACCTGGTATCGGGTGCACGCGACAGTCGGCGCCTCCTCCGACTGCGCTACACGCGCCCAATAATTTATTACGACCATTTAAGACAGCCGCAAAACAGCATATTGTTAACACATCAAATGAGAACAGCTCATTTACACCAGAACATGATATAACATGACAGTGTAGAACAGAAAAATAGGAAATCGTTGTTTAAATGTCTTGATGTTGAAGAAATCGAATACAAAACTTTACATTTTAAAGGAAAACCCTTAGAAAGATCGAGCTACTGTTGAGATTTCCTGAGTTAATTTCCACGTAAACCTGCTGTTAATGGTGGCCAACTAAAGGAAGCAGGCAGCTGATGATGTTCTTGTAGCACATTCCAAGAACCGTTTGAATCCACCTCGTAGATGACGAGTTCAGCAGAATGGTCTCTACACGACATCTAAGCCGTCAACGAAACTGCTATGATTAAGCGCTATTGGAGTCTTGAAAACCTCGTATGAATCATAGTGCACTTTTTGTACTATCACGATGGACGTTCCATCGTGGAGCCAGCTTATTTTGGATAAAGGAGCAATTATTGCAATAACTCGCCCCAAATTCAGGCCAAGTTTATGAGTTGACATCTGAAGATGAGCACTGCGTTCATATAGTATTGCTTCGTTGCAGCAGCGAGCATTTTGGATTTTCTGGTGGTTGTATTGGCGCTCTTTATTATATAGTTCTCTACTAAGGTGTTCTGCTGACATGCAACAATTTCTCCGACCTACATAGAGCCTATGTAAACTAGTGTTGTGGCACCTGTCCGAATAGAATAACACACTGTTTCTGTTTTGAACGCTTCCATGCCCATCTATAGTTGTGCTTTTTCAAAATTTTATCGAGCGAATGAACGGTCGAATTTATTCGACGTCAAAAATTTCCGATCGAATGATCGAGCGAATTTATTCGATGTCGAAAATTTCCGAACGAATGAAACTCGATGTCGAAAATTTCAAACGAACGAACGATCGAATTTATTCGAAGTCGAAAATTTTCGAACGAATGAACGATCGAATTTATTCGATGTCGAAAATTTTCGAATGATCGAATAGTCGAATTTATTCGATGTTGAAAATTTTCGAATGATCGAATAGTCGAATAATTTTTTCGAATGAACGAATCCTACTATATACAAAAGAGTAGTGCGCGTGTGTTTCCGTACTTCAGTCCGTCCGTCACACTGGCGTATTGGCGATACTCAACAATTGATGGCGATCGACAGCGGCCCGAAGCTTCAGCTCTGGGGCAGTCGGGGTCGCTGAACACGAATCTCAAGTTTGTTTATGGAGTATGGATCGCCACCAATCGATATGGATAAAATTATCGATTTTTTTGTTGATCTCTAGTTTAACACGATTCTACTAAGATTTACTACTTCTTCATAAAAACAACAGATCTTCGGAACCATATTCACGAACACAACAACTGCTTCCCGTGAAAGCTAATAAAGATAAAGATAATAATCTGTCAAGTGCATCGACCTCTAAAGGTTACGGGTTTTTTGTCAAGTGGCGCAAATCCATCCTTCCGGCTGCAGGTTTATGGGGAGCGAGCTGAACATACAAAAGCGCGCGGCGGCCGCGGCGACTGCTGCGACAAGCGCGAGTCTACATAGTGTGTGTTGCTGCACTTACGGATTCTAAAGCTCTGCTCTTGTAACTGCATAATCCTCTTTTGCTGCCCCTGCTCACTATTTGAGAGTCCTACGGTGCACTTGTTCAAAGAAAATCGATATTTCAAGAAGGAATTTGATGACTAAACGAAGAAACTTCGTTGTTTGTTGTTTTCAGTTGTTTCCATTGTGACAAGATTTAGGATCCCTTTGTGACAAGAAGCTCCATTTCTTAAAGCCACATATCTAAATACAATATAGCATACCTCGGGAGTTTGTTAGAGCTCCATTCCCCCCTGACAGCCCACCTAGAGAGCCCTGCGTCAGTGGCGGTTCGCCGCACGTGCGACAGAGGCCGCCGCGCGCGCGACCAAAATCTGTATGTTCGTACTACCAGCCCAGGTTTATTCGATATTCGAATAAAATTATTTGATCGAATAGAGTTTGACTATTCGATTCGAATAATATTCGAATATGACTCCCTTCGATGTTCGAATTCGAACGAATATTCGACTTTTGAAAATCATCGATAATCGAATTCGAACGAATATTCGAAAATCAAAAAAACCGAATGATCGAATAATTCGAATGAATATTCGAATAAATTATTCGAATAATTATTCGAATATATTCGTTCGGGCACAACTATATGCCCATCCTCACCCTCTATTCAGTCTTAGGAATCAGGATTCACCATAGAATTAGTTATAACTAGAGATGATATGGAATTCTTGAGAATGGAACGCTGCTGCACGCTGTTTCAAAGAAATGATTGCTCAATTTTTTTTATTTTTTTTATTTGCTCATAACGTGGGCTGACGCCACACGTAAAAATACAATGAAGGAATAAAATACCAACGAACTCAATCGATGAAAAATCAACTGAAGGCACTTATTGTACACGTAAAAGTAGCTTCTTAAAACCATGCAAAGGTAGACCTAAGACTTCCTAATTTGCGCTCAAAATGTGGCTGAAATACCTTAATTTTCTGTAGCTGAAGAAGCTTACTCGGGGTCGCCATTTTGCCACCAAAACAGAAAATCAGAGCCTTCTTGTTATGTTCCTTGTCAGTGAAGAGCCAAAAAGTTAAGTGGGTTTATGAAAACCCACCGTGTGAGTATTTGAAACATCACGAGGACGTCATCTTTACAAACCAACCAAATTTAATATTTAAGCTCTCTCAGCATCTTTTGGTGTCTGATAACATTAATAGCAATAGCTATTAATTCCTAATGCACCTCAATATCAGCTCGAACATTTTCTGAAAGAATGCTTGAAAACTGTTGTTCAACACTCTACCATAGGTCTCTCGTACGTCTTACGTGCCCGCAGAAGATACAAACTGAGTCCTTGCTCAAACAGTACGTAAGCCCTTGAGTTTTTAAAACGGCAGGAAGAGTATCGCTGATGATTGCGATAGGCGGTTCTTTTACCATTCATTTCCTGATGTATTAAGTGGATCTATGTAAAATTTGACACATCGGAAAAAATTGTTGGCAGAATAAGAAACCGCTAGCAGTCGAAATTTCTAAATGTATCTGGCCGATTTTTTTCCGAATTGAAAGTACATACATATGATGGTTCAAATAAAAAACCAGGGAGAAAGGTTTAAGAAAAGCTTGATCTTAGAAAAATTCAGAGTAGATCCGTAATTATGATACGCGCTTTATTATATTAGGTTGAGTCATAAGTTTTGCAACAAAATTGACCTTCCAGCAAAAATAAGATTATACTACAAAAGATCAACGATTGACCAAAACGAAGAAATTGATGTTATTCTAAATGAGTTTCTTTCGCTCTTTATGAACTGACTGGATTACATTTCTGTAGAATTTGGTCGGCTTCGACCTGAAGAAGTCGTGCGCCACTGCCGTGACCTCATCGTCTTCCGCGAAGCGCCTACCACGGAGCCAGTGATCCGCGAACGAAGCAGATGACAGCCAGACAGCGCAATGTTCGGGGTGTATGGTGATTGTTTGATTTTGGTCTAGCCCAGCTCTAGCATTTTCCCAACGTCTGAAACCCCGCAAGCGGTCGGCTGTTGCCCTGGTAGACGAAAATTTGACTCGTATCGACTTCTTCCTTCACTAATTTTTGCTGGATCTAGTCGAGTTGTTAGGCGAGCGCCGAGGATGCTTTCACTACGTGGAGCTGCTCCCTGTGCAGCGGACCACTACAGATCCACCAAACGCATAGCAGGATCTTCTTTCGGTGGCACTCCAGTTTTGACGTCAGAACCCTGGCTTAGCCATTCCTCTCCGGCTATGCAGTTGCCGTAAAGCACCTGCTTTCCAACGATGGTAAAGATTCGATCCAGGCCCCTTCACTTAAAGCGGTGCAGGAGCTCTCAGCAGTCAGAACTGTTTGAGTTTCCGTCAACGCTAGGACACTGACGAAGACAATTTTGGAGACCTTCCAATCTTCTTCAGCCGACGAGCAGTGGTACACTGGGAGGTGTAGAGATCGGCGGTCAGTTGTAGTATGGTCTGAGAAGAACTCGATTTGATGGATTTGCGCAGGTCCCTCTTTTTACAAGGGTTGGTCTTCTCGGGAGTGGTTTGTCTTTGCTGCTCTTCTGGGCGGAAGTAAACTTCTGATATCACCTCCAATAATTCATTCGTTTAGACATGAACTTGCTGGTGTCTTTCTAAATGTGCTTGGCTTCCGTCGCTGGGTTGCTGCCGAGCTTGAACTAATTGAAAATAAAATCAAACACTTTTTCACTTTGGGTGGTCATCGTTCTAGTGATTAAAACTTTTCAACAACGCGAGGAAAATTAACGACTCATAACTCAGAATGATCACTAGGAAACAGGCTCTCAAACATACTTCAGCGGGTTTGCTTCGAATTTCAGGAAAAACAGAAATGTTGCAAAATTTATGACACAACCTAATAGATGACATTAGGGGGGGGGCAAAAGTAATGAGACACCCCATGCCGTGTCCACATATCTCGTGGCTGGAGTCTAGTTTCGTGCTTGTCGTATTTGTATGTTTGTTGGCTACTTAATGAAGGCCACCTGAGAAGTTACCCCTTCCCCCTTTCCAGAAGCGTGTCAAAACCCCCGTCTGTCTCATGCCGAAACCCCAGTCTGACGAGTCGACCTGTGTCGCGCAAATCTCGCCCAATTCCCAACCCCGAACAGCCTGGGCTCAATATTCACGCAAGATGAGAAGTACGTCTTCTACCTTAACGCTGCCAAGCAGCGAGTTTGGGTGAAGCCTGGTGACCTGTTACCACCGACCCTCGTTCGGCGAGAAGTTCACGGCGAGAAGCCCCTTGGGGCTTTTGGGTCTGCGCCCATGGAACGGGGTATACCGGAAGCTGTTTCCCAAGAGCACTACGATGAACACCAAGGCCATTGTGAACGAAATACAAGAGATGGGCCGGCGACTCGCTCTTATTCATTCGCAGCGCTTCAAGAAGGTTCTCCTCTTCATCAACGCCGCACCCCATCGGGAATAAGTAACCACAGATAAGCTTGCTCAGCTGGGCTACGTTCACATGCCTCACCCACCGTATTCGCCGGACATCTCTTCATACGACTACCACTACACTACCTCTTGAGCCTACAGGACTACCTGGTCGGAAGGGACACAAGAACCCAAGCAGTCCTTGACAACCATATCGAACAGTTGATCAACACCAGGCCTAAGCAGTTCTGGAAGGATGGGATCAGGAAGTTGGCTGTGCGATGGCAGCAAGGTTATTGCCCTTAATGGCAAGTACATTCCTCTTGAGTATCTTTGAGTTGCAATTGAGTTATAAAGAGATAAAAAAATTTTTCAATTTGTCTCAACACTTTTGCCCGCTTTCTCCCCCTAATACAAATGAGTGTCTGTGCCACTCGTTCTACTGTCGCCTAACATGAATTTTCATGCATTTCATTTCTTCCTCCTTACTCTTCCTTTCCCTTTGCTTTCTATCTTCTTACTCTCTATTTTTCTCGCTCACGCTTTGTTTGTTCTCTTTTTGCCTTGTACACTTTTGTTTTTATAAAGCCAGTTACTCGTACTCTCTTGTGGGCTACAAATTTTTGTACAATTACTGCACAGGCTCTTAATGAAATAAAATAAAATACAGCGTGTTTTTTCTAGTCTACAGCAGTATGAACCAGAGTATATAAAAAAAATTTCACGAAATCTTAGAAAAGAGATTTCAATGACTGTTAAATGAAACTCGTTACAGTTACCCGATAAATATATTATAATATTTACTGGCTACGGTATTAAATTCACAAAGAAGTTGCTTCGCGATACGATAGAATACGCTGGTTTCACATTGTTCCTTTCATAAAAACCGTGATAAATGATGAAATGATGAAGGATGGCATTACTCAACCCCTTTTGGGATGCGCCACGTATTCTACTTCTATGGGATGTCATGGAGGCGGTTCAAGTGTGTATTTGGCCATAAAATAACTTGTGGTGTCTAGCCGATGAACAAGTTCGCTGTATCCTTCCTAGACAAGTTTGGTGCCAACCAACCGAAGGGATGGAAGGCTTGGTTGACCTAGGCGGGAAATCCGAATCAGGAACTTGGTATTGAGTGCACTCCACAGACGACACCTGTCTCGACTGCGCTATACCTGCCCTCAAAAACTTAATGTTCCAGCACCAGCAGCACAGCGAATAAACAGAAAAAAGCCGTCATAACGTGGTATCATTTTTCAAGAGAAGACAACAATCGCAATCAAAATACATAGGCTGCTATGAACTCTGCAGGCAGTTGCTTGTAGTGATATCGTGAACGGGTCTTCGGATGACGGTCGCCGTTGTCGTCGACGACGTGATCGTCATCGACACGCTGTCGTCGTCGTTTCATGGCTCGTAAATCGTCAGGAATAGGTGATGGCATGCGTCAGCACCATAACCACCACCACCCACCACCACCACCACCACCGGCTCCATCGCCCATGCTCCTGCAGAGATGGCATTGGCGATGCCTGGGCAGCGAACAGCGCCCTGAAACATGATTTGTGAGATGGGTCGATGAATCTCTACCCCAGAATGCAACTTTCACCTTCAGCCGCCTCAAAAAAATGAGCCCTTACAGTTCCCTTCTTTTACGGGCGATTACAATCAGGTGGTTATGAAAGATTTAAGAAAGATTCCATCATGTCCTTCTGAATGTCCCTCCCAAAAATTAAGTGTGACAGCGCTTCATAGCTTAAATAATGTTCACTGAGCTTCTTCGAGTGCTTGCATACAAATATTTGTGGGTTTCAAGGGCTCATTACAGATGTTCTTCAAAATTCAATGACGCCCGTTGATCATCACTAGTTGGTGCTGTGAGCAATCTAATGACAAAAGTGCTGATTTCATAAATAAGAATAAACATTGGCGAGGCTATTATTCTGATGTCAACTGACTCACTGACTATGTAGTATGACCCTCCAAGGAATAGAACTTTATGCTCGATTATACACTTCTTCTTCTTATTCTTCAGCGTTTGTCCCGCTTAGCAGCGGGGTCCGCTCTTCTGGTATGATGACGCCACTTCGCACGATCAAACGCTTGATCGGGGTGGATACCAGCTTCCTTTAAGTCCACGTGCAACGTATCAAGCCAGCGTTGCCTAGGTCGTCCTTTAGGCCGTTTTCCGGGCACATCTATGTTGAGGCCAATCTTCCAAACGGTGTCGCCGTCCGCACGAAGAACATGGCCATACCACCGTAGGCGAGCTTCACGTAGCTTGTCAGCAATTGGAGCGACGCCAAACCTTTGACGTACGGAGACATTGCGAACATGATCCAAACGCGTGACACCAGCCGTCCAGCGCAGCATTTTCGTCTCCATCACGCTGAGGCGCCTCTCAACTTCGTTGCAGGCCAGCACTCAGCACCGTACATCGCTACTGGTCGGACGACGGTTCTGTAGATCTTTGATTTTAAGCGCTCCGGTATCTTTCTGTCGCACAGAACGCCTGTCATTGAGCGCCATTTGGACCACGCTGCGCTCACGCGTGAGTTCACCTCGCACGTCAGACTACCATCAGACGCAATTGCAGATCCAAGGTACTTGAAATGTGTCGCTCGTACGAGCGCAGTGCCATTGATCAAAATGGACCCAGTCTCGTTCACGTCTGTCGTCAAGTACTCAGATTTTTGGACGTTTAGCTTGAGCCCGAACGCCGCCAAGCGGTCACACCAAGCTTGCACTTGTCGCTCAAGTTCGGCCTTGTCTTCACTCGCAAGCATTACGTCATCTGCATAGAGCAGCGTCCAAGGAGCAGGCTTCTGAAGGTCTCGCGAAATGGCATCCATTACGACAATGAAAAGAAGTGGGGAAAGCGCGGAACCTTGGTGAACACCGACGGAGATTGGAAACTCCGTGGATGTGCCGGCCGGCGCTCGCACTTGACTCTTAGGACAAGAGTAAAGAATGCGCACCCACTCGATCAGTTCTTCAGGGACACCGTGCTGTCGTAAGGCATACCATATGACCTCACGCGGTACACGATCAAATGCTTTCTCCAGGTCGAGGAATGCATGATGCAGCGGTTTTTGTTTCTCGCGATGTCTTTCCACAAGAAGACGAACAGCATGAATGGCGTCGATGGTGCCACAGCCGGCTACGAAACCACACTGGTTGGTGGAAAGCCGGACGATCTCGCGAATACGTCCATCCACAATTCGCTCAAATATTTTCATACTGTGCGAGAGCAATCGGATTGGACGGTAACTTGTGCAGTCCGCGGGACTGCCCTTCTTCTTCCAGATCGGGATCGTCGTGCTTTGCTGCCAACTACCAGGAACCTTCTTCTTCGCAACAACCTGGTTGAAAAACTTCGTTAGCCATTCAGCAGGATTCCAGCACCTCGAGTTCCATAGTTCGGCCGCTATGTCGTCAGGGCCCGTTGCTTTGCCTGGCTTCATCTTCTTCAAAGCCGCTTCCGTCTCCTCCACAGTGATTTTCTGCACAGGACCGTGCGTAGGAGGGACGCAAGGGATAGGCGGATGGGCAAACTCTACTGTTGAAATTCTCTCGAAGTAGTCATGCCATCGTTCCATAGCCCTTTTGCGGTTCATCAGCAGATGGCCATTCTCATCGTTGATGCCAAAGAACTTTTCGATGTCCTCGCTCTGGCGATGGCGTGCTTAGGCAAGCCGATAAAGTTGTCGTTCACCATCGCGCGTCTCGAGTTTCTCGTTGACATACTCATAATGAGAAGCTTTTGCAACGGCAACAGCCTTCTTAGCCGCCCTCTTCGCTTCCTGGTACATACGCCAATTGTCGGCTGTCTTGTCGCTGAGAAAAGCGTGATATAGTCTCTTCTTCTCTTTGACTTTTTCCTTGACGTCGTCAGTCCACAGCCAAGTCTGCTTCTCAATCTTACGCCGTCCAGGCTTTGTCATGCCCAGTTCGGAACGTGCAGCTTGTAGTATCGAATCGGTTGCACGTTTCCATGTCTCCTCAACATTGGTAACCGTCGGCAACCGAATACGAGCAACAACAGCTGCGTCCTTCTCTTTCATCCGCCACCACTTGATCCTTGATGGTCCGCATCGCTCGACCTGCCTTAGCCTCGGAGGGGCGATCTTAAGTGTGCAGATCAGCGGACGGTGCTGCGTGGCGACAGTCTCGTATGGCACAACCTTCGCATCTGTGACCAGCCTTCGATCGCGATGCTTGATAAGGATAAAGTCAATCTGTGTCTTGGTATTCCCGCTATAGAGGTTACAGCACTTCGACAGCATTCTTTGTTACCAAAGACAGACAAGTTATACATTGAAACAATGTAGCTTTACTAGTAGTGAGTTGCAAAACCTTTTGCTTTAATTGCAGCTTCGCACCTCCTCGAGGTGTTGATCAGGTCGGGTCCGATGGTTTCCCATTTCTGCTTTAATTGTTCGAACTTTTCGGCCTTTTTAGTTGCTATGAGACCTGCTAAACTGCTAGCACGGTGGTCTTAAAGGTGTTCGATTGGGTTTAGATCCGGTTACTTAGAAGTCCACGACATGAGATGAATTCCATTTTCACTGAACCACTCCATCACCGCCTTCGAACCTTGTTTCCGGTCATTGCCCTGTTGGAAAATTCAAGTTGTTTGAAAAGCTTTTCGGGAGTGTGGAAGCATGACACTGTTCAGAAGTTCCTGGTAGCGTTTGGAGTCCATAACTCCTTGAATGCGGTGAATAAGGCCTCTTCCCTGTGCACTGAAGCAGCCCCAAACCATAACACTTCCTCCGCCATGTTTAGCAGTTGGCAATTGCACATTCTGTCGTACCTCGCGCCTTCTGGACGTCTTACATGGTCTGGTCCATCAGCTCCAAATAGGTTGAACTTGATCTCGTCGCTGAAAAGCACTTTTTTCCAATCGTCTATCGTCCAGCTTAAATTCTCCTTGGCAAACATGAGTCTAGCTTTCCTATTCTTCTCGCTGATGAAAGGTTTCTTAACGAGGCGTCTTCCATATAGTACAAAAGATCTCAGTCGACGCTTTACCATGCTTGTGCTCACATCTAAGCTATGATGAGCAGCTACAGACTTCTTTATACCGACGGCGGTCATGGGTTTCGCCTCGACATCCTCTGGATGACTGAATCGTCTCTAGAAGTCATAATCCGTGGTATGCCTGACTTAGCAGCGTCTTCTGCTGTTTCGAGCTATTTCATTCTCTCGAATATAGCAGGATCTGTCGAAATTTCGCATCCGAAAAGCAGTCCTTCCTGCCCATAGGAGATTTTCTTCTGGACCAAAAGTGGCTTCTCGTACTTCAGCAGAGATATTCTTTCTTCTCGGCATAATAGGGAGTTTGCTAATGACTACAGCATGTCAAAACGCTACAGTTCTGGCTTCACAAGAAAATTTATCGACAAATACACTCGACGCCTTAGCAGCTCACGTTTGACCGTTGCGCACGACTGACATTGCAAAAATTCGACAATAACGAACGCAGATCAAAGGATCCCTATTGAGTTCCAATTTGCTACCACATATCTAAATTTCACTCTGTTTGGACCTTTTTGAAGAAAGTTATCTCGAGAAATGCAGGCGTTCACAAACTTTTGGACGCTATACTATAGGCGGTACGGATTGCGCTAAGCACCATTTTTAATTCTTGCATTTTTTATTCGATTAATTGTCTTTTGCTTAAATACTTGTTATAATTTCTACACAAAGCGGCCGCATCGATTGATTTCAGCTTCTTTTAAGGCTTAAAATTAAAAAAAAAACATCATGGTTTGCGAAAAATACAGGGCATCCTAAAAATGGGCACTATTTGAAAGATTCAAACATTGCTGCTGGTGAAGGTTTTGGAGCAGTTTGAGACTCATGCGAAAGCACAGAATAACGAGATTTTACTCGCGTGCAATTAGACAAGATTTCGCTATGCCCCGACCCGAAAACTTGCATTTCGGACTCGATTGATTGGGCATGAGTTGAATGCTTGTTACAATCTTGTTACCACTTGGCCAGGGTAACCTGTGCCGTGCTTCTTTTAAGGTTCAAAGCTTGAAAACTACGTGAAAGAAAAGTGACATGTGAGTTAATTGATTGCATAATTTCAATGTGAGCAGGAGCTGCATTTTTCAAGGCGGATTCTGTGGAGCGATGAAGCAACAAAGTGAAGTCCAAGTTGAATGAAGAGGTTGGTCGGCACAACTGCAATTACTACTGGGCATCAGAAAACGTTAAAAAAAGTACAACACAGGGTAATGTGGCCAAATAGTAACAAGGATGTTGCAATCATTCGCGCAACCAATCGAGTCTGAAATTGAGGGTCTCAGGTGGGGGAATGGCGCCGTCTTCAATATTTGTAAGTCACAGAAATCTCGTTACGCTGTGCTTTAATATGAGTCTCAACAATCTTCAAAAGCTTCACCAGCAGCAATGTTAGGACCTTTCAGATAGTACCTGCATTTTCAGAACATGCTGCATTTTTCGTGAGCCACAGTGTGATTTTAAATTTCAAACCTTAATTAGAGCACAAATCAGTTAAAACAGCCACAGAAATTATAACAAGCATTCAGCCAATGCGCAATAAGTCGAGTGTAAAACGCAAAATTTCAGACGAGTGCATGGCGCATTCCATAGCGCTCATATTTCAGAAAATTTCCGTCTTCAAGCTTTTATATGAGCACTTAACTTCTTCAGTAGCTCTACTATGAGCAAAGTTATCACCTATCGAATAGCGAATACGTTTTTTTTGAGACACCCTGTTTATGCTCGGTGACTAACACCGTTCCCAACGGCATCATGGACGATTCCAAACAGCATCCGATTATGAAGGTGAATAGAAAAATAAAAAACTGTTGAATAGAAAAGGTCAAAACATCACTGATCAACGGACGCCAAAGGTTCACGGAAATTATGCTCCAATAAGGGCAATGGTAGTGGATAGTTACGTCATTCTGAAGTACAGAGCATTGCACTAGGTAGAACCACGACATACGACGGATTTGTCCTTCAAGTTCCGTGGTGGCGGAAACTGCACGGAACTCACTGCCTGGAACCATTCGAAAATTCTCTTCTGTCACTCTCAGCGGGAGGTATATGGTTTGCATTTCAATTGAAACGCAATAACACATGGTTCAAAACACCTCCGCATTCGTTTATATATGGATGAAAACTGCAAGCGAACACTTACCCAACACCAACAACCATGGCACAGTTGTGGAGTTTCGTTATCCTGGTATGTTTAGAAGTTTGACCAAATGTTGTGAATACATAATTTGTGAGATTGAGCCTCTCAGATCCATTGGGACATAAATCCTAAACGCGTCAAACATTACCACCTTATTAGTGGGCATAAGCTATGAATCAAGACAAGTTAGCATATTCGGCTTACGTTCACAGGCTGAGGACTCGTGAAAAAAGCCATTAACTTTCCTTCAACATTGAAGGATTTCTTACATTCTTAAAACGACTTTTGCTTATGCAGCGTAGAGAAAGAAATTTGATCGCTTCTATCTATAAGCGACTTCAGTTTGTGATATAAGGTTTAAAAGTTCCCCTTTCTTTTTTCTTTAAACACTTTGCGGAATGTAGACGTTGCCGGACGTCCTGGGGGAATTCGATTCCAAAAATTTCCTCAAGAAAAGGGCGCTTTTGTAGTATATGAAAGGGAGAGCTTTCTCCAAACTTTTGATCCCAGTAACAAGTCAGCTAAGCGGCTGTTTCGATAAGAATATGATGCTACTACGTACTGCGCATCAATTATCAGCAGTCTTGCCTAAATCTTTTCCATCGTATTTAGAACGATTATAAAAAGTAAGATTGGTAGTTTTACAGCATTATGGTTGATTACAGGCGTGTGTAGCGCAGTCGGAGGAGGCGCCGACTGTCGCCTGCACCCGATGCCAGGTTCCTGGTTCGGATTTCCCGCCCAGGCCAACCAAGTCTTCCATCCCTCCGGGTTCGGTGAATTGGTACCAGACTTGTTTGGGAAGGAGAAAGCGCTGACTTGTTCATCGGCTGGCCACCGCAATTCATTGTCTGGCCAAATACGCATTCATATCGCCTCCACGACATCTCGAAGAAGTAGAATGCGTGGCGCATCTCAAAAGGGATTGAGTAACGCCGTCCTTTATCCTTGAAAGTGGCAGTTGTATTGCATTATGGTTGATTCAAGGAAAAAGATTTCTTTGAAAGAGGAGTTGATCAGCCTGTAGACCTCCGCCTCCGCATTGATTATTACGATGAGTCCTACACATTTTAATGTGCAACCAGGGGCGAGATTCATCAACGTTACAGCGGTAAAATTTAACAGTGCATTCACATTACAACGATCTTACAGCTACCGAGCTTCCTATCTTTTATAGGGACTTTCACAGAGATTTCATCATAAAGAGTGCTGTTAATTCGCGTTATCTGCATTTTCGGCTGTAATTTCTCTGTTAAACTGCTGTAAGTCGTTGATGAATCCTGCCCCAGACTAACTCTACGATAATGATAAAAATGAATTTGCTTCAACAAAGTAAACGTAGAGAGATAGTCAGGTCGGCGTTAGTCAGTCCTAATGTGAGAAAAATTCGGAAGCAGAGAAGGTGATGAAGTGATAGATTTTTTCACTGATTCTAATAAACGATAGGCTCTCTAGGTCTAGCAACAATGCCTCATACCTTTACCGAAGGTACTTCGAACAGCTCGTCCTAAAATACATTTTGCAGAATGAAAAAGTTATAAAATATTGGGCGAATTCAATGTGTACAAATTCTGTTGGAGCAATTTAGCTAAAAAATGTAGTGTTAAATCTTACTGAAGAAGTTTAAGGAAACCCCGGAAAATCCCGTGAATCGGTTATTATTAATTGTAATATGAACACACCTGGGGCCATAATTCAGACTTACAGCAATTTAACGGAGAAAATACAGCCGAAAACCTTGATAGCGCCGTTTATCAAGCGATGCGGTAAAACATTTCACTATTTCACTTGCTGGTAAGGAATTGCGAAAGCGCTATCAGGAATTTCGGCTGTATTTCCTCCGTTAAATTGCTGTAAGTCGTTGATGAATCTGGGCCCTGATGCAGACTCTTCCTTTTCATCTCTCCCATAGCTAAGAAGCTCTTAAACGAATATATAATGAAAGACAGGGAATAAAGGACGACTTTACTCAATCTCTTTTTGATGCGCTACCCATTCTACTTCACTTTACTTCTTCCGGATGTCGCGGAGGCGACTTTGAATGCGTATTTGGCCATACAATGACTTGCGGTTGCCAGCCGATGAACAAGTCAGCGATTTCTCCTTCCCATACAAGTCTGGTACCCTACTACCGATCCCGAGAGATTGTTATTATTATTTATTACATGGCTAAAATCCATGTGAAGAACAATACAATTAGAAACAGTATACAACGACATCCACGCGACATTGGCCAACGATCCAGACCAAAGTGTAATAGAATGATTAGAAAGTACATGCGATAACAAACACCCGGAGAATGAAGAATAGAAAGGAGAACAGACCAAGAGGGACTCTGCCACAAGATCTCGTTATGTCCTAGAATTATTTATGAATCGACTTGCATTCGTAATAAATGGCTTCAGGTTGTACGGAAAAACTGAGTTTTTGGCAAGTTTCATATAATCCGAACCTGCTCTATTGGCAAAAAAAAATTATGTCGAATTGAAGATTTTGCAGTGCTTGGTGAAAGCTTCTTTCCTCCATCTCGGGTTCTAGATGGTCTCACCATGAAGAAATCACATTTATCAAGTCCACAAAATCCATGAAGAATTTTGTGTACCATTACGAGGTCGTATATTCTTCGTCTGTATGAAAGCGTCTGTAGCCCAAGTTGTTTGTTTCTTGTATCACTGCTGGGAATAGCATGGTAATCAAAGCCATATTTCCTAATAAACAGTTTTCTAGTGAAGCTATTTTGGACTTTTCAAGTCGAAGTATATTTTTCTTCTTAACTGGGTAAAAAATTGTTGTTCCATACTCAAGTATCGGCCTAACGTAAGTCTTATAAGCTTTGACAAGGACAGATGGGTTTTTTGTGGAAAGACTTCTAGAGAGATTGTGTACCACAGGTATTGCTTTATTTGCAATTTGTTCACAATGCGCGTCCAAAGCTAAATTTGCATCGAGGAGGAACCCAAGATCTGTTGTTTGATCAGTGCTTGTAATCTCATTTTCACCTAACTTGTATGTGTAGCCAGGATTTCTTCTTCCTAAATGGAGCACCTTAGTTTTTTCTTTTGATAAAGGAAGCCGCCACTCGTGAGACCAGCGATCAACAGCATCTATATCTTGCTGCAGAAGGTTTTGGTTATGGATTGGTGAGCTATGGTAAATTTTCAAGTCATCAGCAAAAGCTATGCATTTCACTCCTGAGTTCGTTATTAGTGACGGTAGTTCGTGGGTATAGATATTAAATAGAATAGGGGATAGAACGCAGCCTTGTGGAACGCCACTAAGAGCCAGTTGTGGTGCTGAATCATTGGAATTCACGCGTACAGTAAAAGTTCTGTGATCTAGAAACTCAACTATCCAAGAAATTATTCGAGGATGTATGCCCACCATGATCAGTCTAGCTTTTAGTCTCTTATAGCATACCCTATCAAAGGCTTTTGCAAAATCAAAATAAATCACATCAAGCCATCCTATGTTATCTATGTCATTGGTCCAATCATTCAAGGCCTGTAGCATAGCTGTCTCAGTGGATCTTTCTTCAGAGATGGAAGGTTATTTGGCCTGGGCGGGAAACCCGAACCAGGGACCTAGTATCGGATGCAGGAGCGGGTGTCACCTCCTCCGACTGCGCTTCACGCGCCCTAAAAATAAACATATTTTAAATTTGAAGTGGTTTCTGTTGTATATACTGCTTAAACAAACACTCGCAAAGGTTATAAAGGAGAACACTTAGGTTCATTTTCTCGCTTTTCAGATTGCTGGAGCGAACTATGTGTACAGCTCTCAATTTCTGGTACCGGACTGCTCGCGTCAGCAGTACCACCTTACCGAGGAACAAAGAACCGAGGCAGCAGGAAAATTGTTTGCGAGGCCGCCGTTGAATCACTATGACTCGACAGTGGTGAGTTCTACATAAGTGGCTTGTATTCACCTTATTTGTGAAAGTGGCCAGACAAAAGGAATCTACTCCATATTGGAACGTTATTGACGGCTTAGACGTTTTCTTGCTAAGCTATCTTTTTTTATTCCAACGTTCGCAGTTCCGCTTTGTCCAGATGTAGAGTTTAAATGCATGGCTTATGCCGAAGAGTGGCTACTATTTCATGTCGCGATAAATGCTTAATGCTTCCAAGAGTTCGTGTTTTTACTGAGTCATCATATTTCAGAGATACGAGTGCTCTCTTGAGCAGAAGGCCGGTGAATACCTAGCCATACCTTTGAAGGATAAAGAGCGTCGAACGTGCCCCAGTGGTCTCAGATGCCTATCTTATTGGAGGTTTGTTAAACGTATTTGTTCTGTCGTTCTCATACTGGGCTAAACACTGCTTTAAACTGTCATCATACTCTATAATAACGCGCTAAGCGATGAGACTAACGATCATATCGATATCGATTGACGTCGCCGCAGAAATTGGTCATAAAATAGGGAAAAATCGGAGGGAAAATTCGGGGAAATGGGGGAAAATTACACGAAAATGCGAAAAATATTCAGACGTCTTTTACCTGCCTGGAAACTTTAGCCCTAAGTAACTGCGGTCGCTGAACACAAATCTGACGTTTGATTTTGATCGCCGTCAATCGATACTGATTTTGATCACCGTCAATCGATACTCGAATTATCGATTTTTATGGATGTCGTCTAGGCGGCCCGAATCTTTAGCCCTGGGGGTAGTCGAGGTCGCCCAACACGAATCTGAAGTTCGTTTTTGTACTATCAATCAACATCAATCGATACTGATCAAATTACGTGGCGCTAAAATAGCGGAAAATACCCAGACGTCTTATACGTGCCAGGAAATTCAGAAAACGTGCGGAATGCGTCGCATGACGTGCAGTGGACCTAGAAGACTCCAAAAACGTCGCTCAATGTGGTTGGAGATTCAGGAAGACGTGCCGAAGACGTTTTCCGCTAAGGGGGATCATTATCAGGATCAGTACCAGTTACGGGAGACCATTTCACTAAGGGAGGACCAATAGTGAGGAAGCAATAGATCGCCATCGAATACTATACACTGTAGCACTTGTGCTTTTATAAAGTCGTACTTAAATTACCAATCTTCATTAGGAAGTCGGCTTGTCAGCCATTTCTTGGAAACAAATTTTAGAACTGGTTGAAACTAAATATGAAGTTCTAGCAGCTGGCTCCCTGCATAAACCAAACGCTGCCAAGGAGCGTAGGAATACATCTAGGAAGTAGTGTTTATTGGGTGAAATGTCTGTGGGTGTGTGAGACGCAGAAAAGTTTTTTTTTTGCTTCTCAAACAAAAATTGGTTAAATTTTAGGAGGCGTACTCTACCTGGGGCTACAAACTTACGAACTTAATATTTTCTCCAGAGTCGGTTAACCTTTCTCCATACCCGGGCGGCTACAAAATGTTGGGGTACGTTTGATAGATCACATTTTCCAGTGGAATAGCAAAAAAGAGAAAAAAGTTCGTTTAAAAAGCAAAAAACTCTCAGCTTAACGTTCCGAAGACCGTCACACCTGCCTGGCGTTAGAGAGTGAAAGTAGTGGATCGTCCACGCAAGTCGAGCCGTACATCACCCCTCAGGACCACATAGAACCCGGCAAACCCGTCGGTTTCCAGCTACCCCCTCACTGGTAGGCCATATTACCTACTAGTACCAACTAGACTTTTTAAAAAGTAGTAAGGTACTTTGAAAACAATTTCAAATTTCAAAGCTTCTTTCGGGCCTTTGAAAACTACGAAATTGTCGAAACGTCAGGCCGAAGTGAAGCGTTCCACCATATCAAACTTGCAGGCCACAGAAGTATTAAAACAATCTTAAATAGGCTTACGTTTCGGCGACCTCGCCTTCGTCAGAACCTTAAGATATTGATAAAGCACGGCGTTGGTCAATTGCTTATGGGATGCGCCACGCATTCTACTTCTACAGGATGTCTTGGAGGCGAAGTGAATGCGTATTTGGCCATACAATGACTTGCGGTGGCCAGCCGATGAGCATGTCAGCGCTCTATCCTTCCCAGACAAGTCTGGTACCAATTCTTCGACCTCGGAGGGGTTGATGCTTGGTTGGCCTGGGCGGGACAAGACAGCATCGGTCTGAAATCATTATTGCAAGGTTAACTTAGAAAATCTTAAATGAAATGTTTCAAAAATATATTAATGATGAACATTAACAGATGTTATCAATATGCTTAACGTTGCAGTTACAATCTGGGCTCGGATTTCTCTGACATTCTCGATGCTGCGTTGGCAACGTGGGAATACTACAACAATCTCACTGCAGTAAGGACTTTACTCTGGCTTAACTTCGACTTTCTAATTTAAAAAAGTGACTATCAGACATGCCATTCTTTTAGATTGGAAAGGCTGACCAGGTTGGCTGCAATTTCCACGAGGATCCGTTGACACAGGAAATTGCTTGCTTCTTCAGACCATTAGAACCATAAGCACCACGATTGTTTTGTTTCAGAAGTAGTTTAATACACAAACGATCCGCTTTGTGTTGTTCATCTGTGACAGTGTTTGTGACGATCTTCTCTATAAATAAATATGGTGAATGTTGAGAAACAATCTCTACTACCGTGTTAGTTAGAGAAACGCCTGATTCGACCAGTCATTGCTGCCCAGCTTGCGATTTATGCAGAACGAATGAAGTGAAAATAGTGTTATGTTGACAGAAAAGCCTTGCAACACTAATACACAACAAATAACACAACTAATGTAAAGAACCGCAATCTCAGTTAATGATACAGTCCATTTTCAAATCTATTGTTCACCTCCATCCTGCGTCCAGCCTTCATTCCTATTACTAGCTAGGACACCAGACTTCACGGTACCAAGGGACCATTAGCTGTCTGACGATAGTGCTTTGAGTACATCCGAGAGTTGCAGCCTATTCAAGAGTGCTTGAATTGGACTCCGCTTTGATAAATTCTATTAGTTTTTCCGTAAATAAATGTAGGTTTAGGATCTCAAACTTTAAAACGACATATCTCACCTGAAACACAACTTTATTAATCGAAGAAAGAACCGTTGGAGTCTACACATCTTTGCCAACGAGATACTATTAGGTTGTAACGAATTAAATGGCACTGGCTCGCGCCATTTTTTGACGCGTCTTTACGCGTTTGATCAAGAACAAACCGTAACATGTGGCATATCTTTTAGAAGCGCAAACTTTGCTCTACCGGAGAGTACCAAGTTTTCTATGTAAAAGTGGGAAAACTTTAGAGTTTTATTGACTTTTTTGCAGATGGACAAAAGGGTAATCCGAGGCATTTACTTGTATGAATTCAAGCTGGGCACTACAGCTAAGGAGGCGGACGAGAAGATCAACGCCGCATTCGGTCAAGGATGTTCCACAATTCGGACGGCTTATCGTTGGTATCAGAAGTTCCGGAATGGAGATGAGAGCTTGGAAGAACGTGAAGGTCGCGGGAGGCATAGTGATGTTGATGAGGACAAGCTGAGAGATGTGGTAGAGGAGGATCCACACAAAGGTACCAGGAGATAGCGAAGGTTCTTGGCGTCAGTCACAACACGGCTGCCCGGCATCTGAAGGAAATTGGAAAGACCAAAAAGCTGGAAAGATGGGTGCCTCACGAGCTGTCTGAGGAGCAAAGAAACCGACGATACGAGATCTCGTCCGCACTGCTTCTACGGAACGAAACGGACCCATTCCTCGATCGCATCGTAACCTGTGACGAGAAATGGATAATGTACGACAACAGGCGACGATCGGCACAGTGGGTGGACAGCGATGAGAGCCCCAAGGTTTTTGCGAAGCCGGAATTGCACCAAAAGAAAGTAATGGCGACAGTATGGTGGTGTTCGCTGGGAATTATTCACCACAGCTTCCTCCCTCCCGGTGAATCCATGATGGCAGAGAAGTACTGCATTGAAAGTGAAGAAATGATGAAAAAGTTGAAGGATATCCGGCCGGCCTTGGTAAACCGAAGGCGAGTTCTCCTTCTGCACGACAATGCTCGCCCCCATGTAGCACGAATGACGTTGCAGAAATTGAATGAGCTGAGCATTGAAACTCTACCACATCCTCCGTTTTCTCCCGACATCTCCCCAACAGAATACCATTTCTTCAAGCACCTTGGCGACTTCTTGGTGGGGAAAATATTCAAATACCAACAGGATGCCGAAAGTGCCATCGAAGATTTCGACAATTCCAGAACTTCTGATTTTTATGCTACTGGGATAAAAAAGCTTGTGTCACGTTGGCAAAGATGTGTAGAATCAGAAGGTTTTTATTGCGAATAATAAGCTTGCCTACAAACCAAGATATTAACTGTTTAAATTTACAGTGGTTCAGTGCCATTTATTTCGTTACAACCTAATAGCTTGCCTATCCTTGTAGCATAGAAGTCCAGAGTTCTGGAGCGGACGAATTTGTCGAAGGCAGTTTCCACCTGGGATCGGTTATTGAAGCATTTCTCGCTCAAGATCTTATGAAGATGCTTGAAGAAGTGGTAGTCAGTTGGCGAAAGGTCCGCGAATATGGTTGGTGTGGTAGAGCTTCGTAGCCCAACTCGTTCAACTTCTGCAGCGTCGGATGCGCAACATGTGGTCGCGCCTTGACGTGGAGAACGATCGGTCTTTTTCTATTGACCACTGCCAGTGCATAAGTTGGAATTTCTCGTGCATTTCGTCGATCTGTTGGACGTACTTCTCTGCCGTCATTTTTTCGCCCGAATTCAAAAAGGTGTGGTGAATCAGTCCAGAAGCAGACCACCAAACAATTATTATGATCTTCTTTTGGTGTAATTTCGGTTTCGGGAACTGCTGCAGAGCTTCAACCACTGAGCCGATCGTCGCTGGTTATCGTAGAGGATCTATTTCGCATCATAAGTTACAATCCGGTCGAGAAATAGATCGTTCTTGTTGGGAAGAAGCAGCGCTGACGACACTTCGAACCGACGATTATTTTTGATGGTTGTCCAATTCGTGTGGAATCCATTTATCTAACTTCTTCTTTTTCCTATTTTCCGCAGATGTTCCCAAGCACGTGATTCGCTTAAGCAGAGTTCTTTCGAAAGTTCCCGAACGTTCACACGTGTATTTGCTTCCACCAAGGTCTTCAACTCGTTGTCATCAATGCCACAGTGGCGTCAGCGACCTGCCTCATCCAAGATCGAATTCATCTCGACGAAATTTTTGAATTTTTGAATCATCACTGTGGATTTTTTGAATTATGGACGGTGAATTTTTGAATCATCACTGTGGATTCGTTAGCACTTCCTTGGCCCCATAGCTGGTTGATGCTCCAAATTGGTTTACCCGCTCTACGACCGAGCTTGAACTCACAGAAATAAATCTGACGAAATTGCTGCTTTGACACGTTCATTTATAGCCTACAAAATCTGCCGTATTTTATATTAAAGAACGAATAGCACAAGGAAAAAGCGAACAAAACCAGCTTTGTAACAATTGACAATTATGCACTGTTGCAAGGTAAAGATTTGCCAAAGAATTCCGCCCTAAAGTTATTAATTTCCAGAAAATCTGATAGTTTCCCACAGCAAAGGGCGCCCAGAGCGACCAACTGCCTTCTGTGGAATAGTGCGTAACACCCACCTTTAACTTAGCACCAATCATAGGCTGTAACCAGAAAATGTCTTCAGCTTGGAGGAGATATAGTCTATGCATAGATTAAACGAAGACAACAAGGAGGTACTGCAGAAGGTAGCGTGACGAACGCGTCGGTGTGTTGATGAGGACGGGTGGGAGAGCGGAAAGCTCTTCAGATGGTTGAGTCTGATGCCAAGTGCTGTTCAACTATTCACATATAAAATAACGTGTGAACAGGTGGAAATGGCTAACGGGGAGAAGTAGTGGATCATCTTCTCCACTGGCGTTTCAGATAGATGATTAAACGGCTCCATCAGAGCGCATGTACCTCACGATACAATACCGCTCGCGCCGCACGGTCGAAAGTGGGAGAAAAAACGCCAACATAGCGTCGCAAAGCGTCGCACGCTCATAACTCCTTCATTTTTAGGTTCTTTGAATAAACGTTGGTACCATTCGATTCGCCTCTTCGATATCTACACAAACATGTGTAAAACTTTACCGGAACACCCGTACTTTCGCCGTGGGTGGTCCAAAATTGGCTGGACGGGCGATTAGAGCAGCTTATTTCCCAGGATATGCGTGCTTTCGGAGTATCTCAAAGATGGCGTACGTCGCCAGTGCTCTTTCATGCCAGGAATGCCCCGAGAGTCTTTGAGATACGCCATCTATCAATCGAGTGGGCGAGCGCATGCCCCCTGCGCTTCTATCTTCTCTCGCTGGGAACTGCGACGTTTTCAAGACTATTTCGAGCCGTTTGGAGAAGGTTATCAGAAATTCTCCGCCATCCCACTCAAACTTTGGTGTGCGCCGTGAACAATGCATACAGAATCGAACCTTTCAATCGAGGGGGGGGGGGGGACAGTTTGTAGACTGAGCGTTTGGGGAGTTTTATCAGAAATTTCTTGCCTCCCTACTCAGGAATTGCTTCAAGGCTGTCCAGCGAGCCTTTGGAGTGCGCCATGAACAATGCATACAGAATCGAACCTTTCAATCGAGGGGGGGGGGCGACCGCTCGCAAATTGCACGCGCGGGCGTCTTCGGAGCACAATAGCTCTGTCAAGTTGGAACCTTTCAGGTTGTAGTTTGTGGGTCTTGTAGGCAGTCGAACGGTCTGCTAGCACGCCAAAGCAGAATGGTTTAGCATAGGAGGGGGCAATGTTATAGGGCTGCGAAAATGCAGGTGAGGCTTGCGTGACGCATTTTTTTCCGAATTCCGTGGACCACTGCGAGAAGACGCGGGGAGCTAACGGCATCAGAATGCGTACGCGAACAGAGCACTTAAGGTACTTTACGGTGACGGGATCAGAACTTCTTACCTTCCTAAACTGCCTTAGCCCCATCTGCCGTTTTAGGGCAGCGGACATAAGGCCCCCACAGTATTCTGCGGCAACGACGCTCGCCGCTACGGTTAGGATAGGGCGGGGACGCCGCCGGCGGCGAGCTCTGCGTCTCTGCCCCATGGTTAAGCATAGGGCCGCGGCGGTGCCGCAGAACTCTGTGGGGGCCTTTAGCGGTTGAAGTTTCCTGCCCTCTTACTCGCCCATATTTGGGTTTTCGACACTCCCAATAACACCCTTCTGTTCTGCTTGAGCATCTCTATCGAATGCTATCAATTTCGACCTATTTAGGCAATATCGATTTTTTGACAATATCCCATCGAGGACGTGGGCGTGCTAGGCCGAGCTGCGCGGGTGATGACGTCATCGAAAACCGATATTTTCGAAATTGGCCAAATTTCCTCGTGCAAACTGCGTCCAAAATCGTCTAGGGGTTATTTGGGGCGCTGATTACGAATCCGGCGTCCGTTTTTGAAAATTCCGTCGAATTCGATAGGTTTTGGATTTTTTCTGGATAACTGATGGTGGTCAGGTCAGGGTCATCGATTTTGCTCGAAATTCGTGCAGGGTCGGGGACTTATTCAGGGTGACAAACACGATGCCGAAGTACATTTGGACGGTTACGGAAGGGGACCGCTCATACCGATAACTGAGGGTGATCGGTGATCCTGACCCGACCACCCTCAAACGGGAAGTAACCTGCTCAATTCCGCGGAATTTTCAAAAACGAACGTCGGATTCGTAATCAGCGCCCCAAATAACCTCTAGATAATTTTGGACGAAGTTTGCACGAGGAAATCTGGCCAATTTCGAAAATGCCGGTTGTCGATGACGTCATCGTCGGCGCGGGTCGGCCTAAAGCACCCACGTCCTCGATATTGTCGAAAAATCGATTTTTTAAAAAAATGGTCGAGAGTGACACCATTCGATAGAGCTTCTCGTTATGAATAAAACGGTGCTACCGGGAGTGTCGGAAACCCAAATATAGGCGAGTAAGAGGGCAGGAAACTGCAACCGCTAAGCCCGCTGCCCTAAAACGGCAGATGGGGCTAAGACAGTTTAGGCAGGTAAGGAGCTCTGATTCCGTCACCGTAAAGTACCTTAAGTGCTCTGTTCGCATACGCATTCTGATGCCGTTTGCTCCCCGCGTCTTCTCGCAGTGTTCCACCGAAATCGGTAAAATGCTTCACACAAGCCTCACCTGCATTTTCGCACCCCTATAACATTGCCCACTCCCAAGCTAAACCATTCTACTTTAGTGTGCTAACAGATCACTCGACTGCCTAGAAGACCTAAAACCTGCAACCTGAAAGGTTCCAACTTGACAGAGCTATTGTGCTCCGAAGACGCCCGCGCGTGCAATTTAGCGCAACAACGGTAGATGTTCTCCGCGCTGTTGCTCGTCCAGATTACAGCTTTCCCAGTCTATATGACACCGTTCAGTTCAGCATGAGAAGCTCTATCGAATGGTGTCAAGCATGGCCCAACTCGAAGACATCGATTTTTCGATGACGTCATCGTCCTTCCGCCGTGGCCTCGTCCTCGATGCGAAACAGTCAAAAATTGATGTTTCCAAAATCGGACGAAATTGATACCGCTCGATAGCGATTTTCAAGCAGAACGGAGTGGTGCTATTGGGAGTGTCGAAAACCCAAATATGGGCGAGTAAGAGGGCAGGAAACTCTAACCGCTAGGTTTCGCCGCTCTAAAACGGCAGCTGAGGCTAGCAGTTTGGGCAGCTGAGGAGCTATGAGCACGTCATCGTAAAGTACCTTAAGCGCTCTGTTCGCATACGCATTCTGATGCCGTTAGCTCCCCGCGTCTTCTCGCAGTGGTCCACGGAATTCGGAAAAAAAATGCGTCACGCAAGCCTCACCTGCATTTTCGCAGCCCTATAACATTGCCCCCTCCTATGCTAAACCATTCTGCTTTGGCGTGCTAGCAGATCGTTCGACTGCCTACAAGACCCACAAGCTGCAACCTGAAAGGTTCCAACTTGACAGAGCTATTGTGCTCCGAAGACGCCCGCGCGTGCAATTTGCGAGCGGTCGCCCCCCCCCCCCTCGATTGAAAGGTTCGATTCTGTATGCATTGTTCATGGCGCACTCCAAAGGCTCGCTGGACAGCCTTGAAGCAATTCCTGAGTAGGGAGGCAAGAAATTTCTGATAAAACTCCCCAAACGCTCAGTCTACAAACTGTCCCCCCCCCTCGATTGAAAGGTTCGATTCTGTACGCATTGTTCACGGCGCACACCAAAGTTTCGCTGGGACAGATTGGAGCTAATCCTGAGTGGGGTGGCGGGGAATTTCTGATAACATCCTCCAAACGGCTCGAAATAGTCTTGAAAACGTCGCAGCTCCCAGTGAGAGAAGATAGAAGCGCAGGGGACATGCGCTCGCCCACTCGATTGATAGGTTAGGTTCTGTGTGCATTGTGCACGGCGCACTCTCGGGGCATTCCTGGCATGACAGAGCACTGGCGACGTACGCCATCTTCGAGATACTCCATATCCTGGGAAATAAACTGCTCTAATCGCCCGTCCAGCCAATTTTGGACCACCCACGGCGAAAATAGGTGTTCCGGTAAAGTTTTGCACACGCTTGTGTAGACCTCGAAGAGGCGAATCGAATGGTACCAACCTTTATTCAAGAAACCTAAAACTGAAGGAGTTATGAGCGTGCGACGCTTTGCGACGCCATGTTGGCGTTTTTTCGCCCACTTTTGACCGTGCGGCGCGAGCGGTATTGTAGAACCAGAATCTACCCTTTGACTTTTTCTCTACTGTTAGAGATTTTAATGTGATAGAGATTGACAAGCTGACTGCATGTCCACGTGGAGGATCTTTGTTTGTAATACACACAATCGAGCAGCTGGCTGTTAGACAAACATCCCTAATCTTCATCAAATGCGAATGCGATGTGTAAAAAAAGAGAGAGAAAGGACGACTTCTACCTTTGTATGAGAGTCCTCCACTAGGAGCAAGATCTTCAACTTGAAAAAATAATTTATACGCTTCGTTGAAGTCGGCCATGTTAACTACGAAACTGACACAATCTTTCTTCCTGAAATGTCGAAGAATTTTGTATTCTGTCTGCAGCACCACTTCTGTGGAAGTAGTATGCGTGGCGCACCCCGAAATTGGATTCAATAAGGCTGTCCCTTTATATTTTATACTTTAATTGCTCTCGAAAGTCAGTGAATAATAGGTGTGATGGTGTTTTTTTTTGACATACATTTGTTCGCTTTTCTACAATGTTTAAAAATACTCATAATTTTGAGGTTTGTTTGTTTATTTATAATATTTAAAATAAATGCACTCAAGGGTGGATTATAATGCCAACGGAGGCTTCGAACAAATAAAATACCCGTTAAAAGCAACAGTAAAATATACGCTCAGTTACATTAAAACTAGAAACCGCACTAATTTACTAATTACAATCTGGCTAGACCGATCCTATGGCAACCCCCGCCACAATGCGCTATTCTAAGTATTAGGTTGCAACGAAATAAATGGCACTGAACCGCTGTAAATTTAAACAGTTAATATCTCGGTTTGTAGGCAAGTTTATTAATCGAAATAAAAACCTTCTGATTCTACACATCTTTGCCAACGTGATACAAGCTTTTTTATCCCAGTAGCATAAAAATCAGAAGTTCTGGAATTGACGAAGTCTTCGAAGGCACTTTCGGCATCCTGTTGGTATTTGAATATTTTCCCTACCAAGAAGTCGCCAAGATGCTTGAAGAAATGGTAGTCTGTTGGGGAGAGGTCGGGAGAAAACGGAGGATGTGGTAGAGTTTCAATGCTCAGCCCATTCAATTTCTGCAACGTCATTCGTGCTACATGGGGGCGAGCATTGTCGTGCAGAAGGAGCACTCGCCTTCGGTTTACCAAGGCCGGCCGGATATCCTTCAACTTTTTCATCATTTCTTCAATTTCAATGCAGTACTTCTCTGCCGTGATGGATTCATCGGGAGGTAGGAAGCTGTGGTGAATAATTCCCAGCGAACACCACCATACTGTCACCATTACTTTCTTTTGGTGCAATTCCGGCTTCGCAAAAACCTTGGGGCTCTCATCGCTGTCCACCCACTGTGCCGATGGTCCCCTGTTGTCGTACATTATCCATATCTCGTCACAGGTTACGATGCGATCAAGGAATGGGTCCGTTTCGTTCCGTAGAAGCAGTGCGGACGAGATCTCATATCGTCGGTTTTTTTGCTCCTCAGACAGCTCGTGAGGCACCCATCTTTCCAGCTTTTTGGTCTTTCCAATTTCCTTCAGATGCCGGGCAGCTGTGTTGTGACTGACGCCAAGAACCTTCGCTATCTCCCTGGTACCTTTGTGTGGATCCTCCTATACCACATCTCTCAGCTTGTCCTCATCAACGTCACTATGCCTCCCACGACCTTCATGTTCTTCCAAGCTCTCATCTACATTCCGGAACTTCTGATACCAACGATACGCCGTCCGAATTGTGGAACATCCTTGACCGAATGCGGCGTTGATCTTCTCGTCCGCCTCCTTAGCTGTAGTGCCCAGCTTGAATTCATACAAGTAAATGCCTCGGATTACCCTTTTGTCCATCTGCAAATAAGTCAATAAAACTCTAAAGTTTTCCCACTTTCACATAGAAAATTTAGTACTCACCGGTAGAGCAAAGTTTGCGCTTCTAAATGATATGCCACATGTTTTGATCAAACGCGTAAAGAAGCGCCAAAAAGTGGCGCGAGCCAGTGCCATTTAATTCGTTACAACCTAATAATTTATAAAGGGCTAGGAGCCGAAAAAGAATTATCCAGAAGGAAAAAGGCTATATTAAATCTATCTTCGCTCAGGCAGCTCATCAATTACCATCTGGCTATACCGATCCTATGGCAACCCTCGTCACAATACCCTATTCTAAGTACTTTATAAAGGGCTAGGAGCCAAAAAAGAATTATCCGGAAGGGAAAAGGCTAACTTAAATCTATCCTGTGGGTATACCGATCCTCCTAGTTGATTATTTCAAATGATAGTGAAAACATTAGAACGATAAATGTTTTACAACATTTGCTTAAGCCTTGAGCGGCTGGTAGATAAATGTTTTGCATGCAATCAGAGCAGCAGTAAGACAGGAGAGGTCAGCCTGGGTAACGCAACTAACAGACCTTATTCTGGGGCAGGCCCCGGCTATATGTACTGACACCACTTTGATCTGGTACGAACCCCAAGCGTAAAACCCAGGCCCAAGTGATGTGGTACAGACAAAATCGCTTGTAGGCCTCTCCTATGTTCCAGTAAGTGGTATAATTACGTTACGTTAATTACGAAAAGAAATTTATGAAAACTAATGTAGAAGAAAAAAGTGTATCCGCAGGACGTCTGTAATATGCTGCCTAGTTTTGAAAACGATGCGGAGTTACGGTTTGCACTGCTCCGTCGCTCTGAAACCGCACGTAATCCTCGTAATAGCCGTTTTTTGCAGCACATCAGATGAATAAACTGTAAAGAAGCAGTACGTGCACGTAACCATCCTACTAGCAGAAACGCGTACTCGGGAGGGAATAAAAGGAGGCAAACTCCTGCACAACCATACTGACGATGTCACCTCTTCCTTCTCTTGCTGTGCTGGTGGGTTTGAATGACTAGGCCTCTTCGAAACAGCTCTGGTGAACCATCTTGTTTCGCAAGTGTTTTTAATTCAAAACTAATATCGTTCTGCAAAATAAAGTGACTATCGCTTGTCGTTACGACTTGCCTTGTAACTCTTCCGTCTTTCCTTTTCGTTTTGGTCTTACATCTTGTAGCTCGTCGCACGGCTTGAAGATGTTGGGGCTCGAACTGAACGTCTAGAAGACCGAGTACCCAACCACGGACGTAAACGACTCCATTAAGATTAATGGCACCGAGCCTTTACGCACTACGAGTTTATATACCCTGGATCAGCGGAAAGGGTGGTCCAATAAACCTGTCCCCTCAAGTTTACATAACAGAACTCGACAGTAACATAAGATTTTATTAACAACAGTAATGCCTATGAACGACAACACGGGCGATGTGTAGAGAGCCTGGGGGGGGGGCGTGAGAGGACTCCGGCTCGGGAGAAGCTCAGGAGCGTGGAGGCACCGGAGCCGACACCACACGTCCGAAGATCCAGACGTTGTTTTGCATGCGTTTTTATACCCGGATCCCCGGGTGACATGTGGCCCCGGGTGCGGCTAGCTGCGGCTAGTGGAACTCCCAGCAGACCCGGGCTTAAACAGCGGTGGTAGCCTTGTAGGAGCTACACTACAGAGGCATCACGACACCAGACGAAGCGGGACAAACGCTGAAGAAGAAGAATCTTGGTGGACAGTTCAATAACCATAAACGGCAATCAGGGACGCCATGCCAAGATACAATGAAATTAGAATCTGGGCCGCTAATTATCATATTACACTTTATTCAAATTTTGATTGGAATAAAGCTAAAGAATAAAGGTGTCCACCCTAGTCTGAAATGTGGCACCAGGAAAGCGGACCCAGTAACGAAGCGGGACAAACGCTGAAGAAGAAAAACTGCTGCAGGCAAACAAAGGTTTAAAAATTCCAGTGCAAAGGCTTACGAACATTTCATGTTACTGTTGTTCAGTACAGACATATGGTGCAACCGTAGCTTCTTTCAGATAGCTCTAACGAGCTGCGTTTTCACATGTAGAATTTACGTTCCGGACTGCATGAATGAGGAGGGTCGTCTTACTGATGAGCAAAGGATATTAGCTGTGTCAAAACTCCTTAGCCCGGGCCCCTTTAGTGATGCTGAAGAGCATCAAGTAAGTCTTCACCCTAAATGATATGCGTGATATCATATTGTAAATTATCTGTTGTTTAGAGGAGATACAGATGCGAAGTGGAGAAAGAGGCTGGTGAATACCTTGCTGAAGACGATGGATCGAAACGCGTGTGTCGCCCTCCTTTCAAGTGCCTCTACCATAGGGAGTAAGTAATATTTTTGTATATGCAAAATTTACATCCTTCATTGTTCAGTAAGTATAACACATAGTTTTTTGAACTGATCACGAGAGAGGACGTCATCCTATTCCTCATTTAAAGATGTATACTACAAGACGCTGCAAAAATATTTAGAAAACACTGTGATAAAATTGAGCAGCTATCCAAAAAGTTCTCAAACATGCATCTAATTCTGAAAAAAGGGTAAACCATATATACCACGTTTACGTCGAACAAATTGGACACCCTTCTAGGTTAGCCTACGACTTTTGAAATCAAAGCGAACTCTCCTAAATCAAAATGACATTCAGGCAGGTTAATCTCAACAAGTTGTTAAGAAAATTTTTTTGTTCGAGTAAAATTTGGTACAAGACTCTTTGAAGTTTATTAATTTACCTGCCCAATAATATCTTGTAGAGTTTAACCCGCCCGAAAGTCATTTTGATTTGGAAGAGTTCGCTTTGATTTTGGAAGTCTTAGGCCAGCTTAGAAGGGGGTCCAATATGATTTCTAAAAAATGTCCAGTTCGACGTGAAAATGGTACACATGCAACATTTGAGAAGGCTTTCTTCTTTGCACTTTAACGTCATCAGGGCCTAAGGCTAGCTGTACTGAAAAAAAATCTTTATATTTAAAAGCGTAATTCTAACCGCGGTATCGAGGAAAAACCTGTTTGAAACTTTGACTAATACAACTTCACAAATACCTTTTTTACTCATTGTACGGAAATAAATCCTATAAGTCAGCACAACTAGGCGAACAGGCGACCTTGGGTATTTTAGCTACTGTTTTAAAGGTCTTTATTAACACTGAACAAAAGCATAGAAAATTGTAACACTATCCCAGTTCGATTTATGATACTCTTTGTTAACATTGTGTTTGTGATGGCCGTCATAAAACTGTTCTCAACCAATATATAAGATGGATACGTTGATAAACCATTGAGCTATTTTCTTCAACGTAGAGCCACAGTGAGGACGAGAGCCCTTTACTTCTGTCAAGAAAGCAGTTGCGAAAAAAAAGTAAAATGGGAATTTTAGTCTACGACGCTCTTTGAAAGGTTCCCATAAAATAGCTCAGCTTAACTATGAACTATTTTACTCTAATTAGTGTGCAAAATTAAAATCCTTATCTCTCGTTAAACGAAGATTTATGATCACAGCCGACAATTAAACAAAGTGGGCCTGCACCTTCAAATTATAAATTATAAGGATAAAGGACGGGGTTACTCAATCCCTTTTGGAATGCGCCACGCATTTTACTTCTACGGGATGTCGTGGAGGCGACATGAATGCGTATTTGACCATACAATGACTTGCGGTGGCCAGCCGATGAACAAGTCAGCCCTCTTTCTTCCCAGACAAGTCTGGTACCAATTCACCGATCCCGGAGGGATGGAAGGCTTGGTTGGCCTGGGCGGGAAATCCGAACCAGGAACCTGGTATCGGGTGCAGGCGACAGCCGGCGCCTCCTCCGACTGCACTACACGCGCCCCAAAAAATACAAGTATAAATAAATATATATAATATATTGCCACACTGCTGTGGTTTGAAAACGATTAATTTCTTCCATAACGATGTTTTGTTGCGATCAAAACTTCTAGCGGCAGGTGGGACTCGAACCCGCACCTCCCTCTGATTTTTTATTTTCTGCTTAGAAATCTGCATAATGACGTATTCTAATCTTTTTTATGCATTTTAGTGGAAAACAACTTAGCTTCTCACAATTTCTCGACAAGGCTTCCAAGGACTGGAAAACAAACGTCACCGCGGTATCACTTACATTTCTAACTTGCTCAACTATGCTAAGAAACTCTGTAACCTCTTTAGATGGAAAAATCGCAGGAAGGAGGCTGTAACTACAGAAAAGGCGATAAAGATCAGGAAATTGTTTGCTTGGTCAGGCGAATCAGATAAAGAATGATGGAGGACCAGATGCTTCTCACAAAGAGGACCGCCTTCCATTGGCCTAAGTATTTAATCTTTTTTAAATTGACCATCGATAAAGTTATGTATGCACACCCATATTTCAACGTCTATATTTCTTCTTAAGAAGCTAGGGCAGCTAGGGCATCGCTCTTCTTTCTTAAAAATGCCCATGGCTGCAGCCTAACTAGGTGATCTGTGCAGAAAGTAGATGCGTATTTCGATTTGCGGAATTTCTAACTACATAATAATGTTCTGTCGCTGCTTGCTAAGCAGACAAAGCATGCATTCATTCAGTCAAAGCGTAAGGATGGTAATCATACAGGAAAAGAGAATGAAAAAGGAACAAGTTCTATAAAAAATCACAAAACAGCAACCAGAGGTAAGAGGCATTTGAAACTCAGAAAGCAGCTGTGAACAAAATTTAGCCAACAGCAATTTCTATATGATATACGTGGATAAGGCCAGGAGATTTTTGTTTTCCGCAAGCAAAGAGTTGACTTCTATATGTCAAAAATAGCTATCTGATCTTGGTTTTTGCAATGGGAACCTGCAGAGGGAGCCCACTGCCCACCGAAAAAATGTGAAGAGCTTATGTAGAATTAGCACATGAGAATCTTGAACAGCATTTTGAGGTAAGCAACCTTCCTTCTACACACCAAAGATTTAGTCTTGGTATCCTATTTCCTTTTCTGCCGTTTGAGATTTGTGAATAATCTACGCCGTAGCATCTCATTGTGAGTTTTAGTGTAAAATTATTTTGTACGCTCTCCAACATATCAACGTCTTTTTTCATGATGGGTTGAAAAACCGTTGTGCCAAACTATACTACTCGTCGTACGTATGTTTTGTTAGCAAGTAAAAGTGTTTCAGGATTTTGCTTTTTAAAACTTTGAAGAGATTACATGTACGACAGCCATTTTGGGCACGGCCTTATAGTCATTTCAAAATTGAGCTTCTCATTATTAAGGCACCTAGACACCATGACTAATACATCGGACATCATTAACCACCTTTACATTTTGCATTTTATAAACAGGTATATGTGCCGCTTTACTCGCTCTTAAAAGTAAGAAAGAGGATTTCTTTGGTGTAAGCGGCAGATCCCACTTGTTAGCCCAACTGCTTGTGTAGTCAAGAGCTGCTTGGAATTAGGGAGTGTTCTGGTCTTCATTTACTGTTTTGTATATTTTTACATCATCAGCGTACAATTTGCACGACACCCTCAACCTCAAGATTGCCTCTGGAACCTCGTAAGTGTATAGGAGAAAGAATAGAGGTAAGAGCAGTCGGCTTTGTGGAACGCCAGTGTATGCGTTGAACACAGTGGAGAGGGATTCTTCAACCATACCTTTGTATTCACTTCCTGTATTGTGCGTTCACTCCGTTAATCTTGGATGAATCCCGACAGTGTTCATTTTGACCTTCGAACAGTCTAGATATACCACGTCTACTCTATTTTTAGTTTCCATAGCTACAGTCCAGTTATTAGGGGACGTCGGCATGGACGTTTCTACAGACCTTCCTTGCAAAAGGCCAAATTGGTTCTCAGAGAATATCTTGTGGTTTTCTAAATGCGCAACAATATGCTTTTGACACCTTTTTCGTAGGTCCTAGCAAAACACAGAACTAATACCTATGGGATGGTAGTTCTTTGGATCACTTAGCGGATACTTTAGAATCAACGTAACAAAACGTGCTTCTATCTTTTTGGCACTTCAGATGTCATATTACTGAAATTGAAAATATGTTCTAGGGAGTAAACTATGGGACTCGAAATCTGTTTAATAAAGGTTGGAAAAACGAAGTCAGGAGAAATAGATGACGATTTTGACCACTTTGAAAGAATGTGATAGATTTATTTTCTCTGGAACCACGAAGAAACGTCTATTTGGGGAATACAACAAACCGGGAAGGAATCCGAATTCTATTCATCTTTGTCCTAAATTTGAGATGCTAGAGAGTTCGCATTCGCACGTTCTTTGAAATGCTAAGAAACTTAGAAGCGATTAGATTAGCTTTGCGATAGGTGATGAATATGGGAAGCAATTTCATCAAAAATGGAAGGTATTCCTGCATTACTTCCGCCGCGAGTATTAATAAGTCTATAAAATTCGTTTATATCACGAGATCCAAAGATTTTATTCTCTACGTAAACGTTGTGTCTCAGCACAGTTTTTCCACTTTTTTGATGTATGCGGCATATTTACTCCAGTACTTTGCTTCATTTGTTGTGAAGGCCATATTCCATAGGTAAGTCCGTTGATATATCAACCTTCTGAGGTAGTTTGGAAACGTGAGTTCCTTTTTTGAAGTTACGGAGTAGGACGAGTGCTTCCATGACATGATGCAAAATGCTCAAAAAAGTGTCGTACTCATCATTCACGGTTTGTAGATGGTACAAGCTTACCTATACAGTCATCGTCGGCAAAGTAGTCCGAAACGTCGTTGTAATTTACTCCAGTAAAATCTATTTTCCATTCAAACGTTGGCCGGTCTACATCCGGAACATCATCCGGCATATCATGTAAGTCACTGTACTGTGGTCGCTACTCCCAAGGGTGGACCAACACACACTTCCTCAACAAGAGACGTTTTGTGTGGAGATGGTACTAACCGTTCACCCATGAGATTCGAACAAATCAAGGAAGGTAGCTTATGTTCGGCATAAATTCGTGGAACATAATTCTGAGAGATTAAAATCACATAGAACAATGTTTGGAAAACAACTGAGCAAAAATCACTTAGGGCTTTTGCAAGATGCAGAGAACCAGCCACATCACAGCTTGGTGCTCGATGCGCTCCTATAATACGAAATAAATTGGAGTGCAGCCCATCATAACAAACTAGCAGCACATACCGATCCCTAGTTGATTCACGAAAAATTAAATTACATGGCAAATAGTTTTTCACAGAAGAAGTATGCCTCCGCCTTTTTTGTGTTTTCGGTAAAATCGTAATCTTGTATATTAAGAACAGGCTATCCCTAAAAAAGGAATTATTTCGTTTTGCAAAGGGAACCATGTTTTCATCAGAATAACCATGTCGTAGTTGTACTGACAAAGGCTAAGGCTAATTCTTTACCAATGATCTTATATTTGAGAGAAGGCACAAAATCTTAGGACGTGAACTCCTGCAACAGCTCATTAGTTTCCCTAAGGACTGCCGAGCTGTGAGCCACTGAATTTGGCTGAGGTGGTGACTACTGCGAGTGAGGAAGCAGCAAACCATCTCCCTCACTGCCAGCAGATGCCAACCTTTAATTGCTAAGACCTTCACGTTGTCTGTGCTCCCTCTCCTCCAAAGTAAGTGAAGGGCGAAGATAAACGTCCCTCTGGAACGGGAGGAAGCGCAGCCGTGGTGCCCGCCTAACAGCATCGGCCTAGAATCGGGTGGCGGGGAGCGCAATATTTACCAGCCTTGGCCTGTTCTGCTGCGGTCGTCCTATGCGGTAATCAGATACAGGCCTACACTCAACACCTATGAAATCAAGAATCTTATATTTATTTATTTATTTATTGCACTCAAAGGCGCACAAACCTTGCACAGGTCGTCATGCACGTCTAAAAACAGATCCAGTTCTGAAAAAACAAAGGATAAACAACAAAGCAAATAAGAAGTTAGTAACAAAATAAACACCTTTATAAAACGTAGCTGAAAAAAACAAACTCGCAAACAACATAGAAAGGCGCAATACTAAAACGTGCTTAGAACACCTCCATTCCAAAGCAACAGAAATCTGATGGCCTTTTCCCTCGCAGTGCCCTCAATTTACACTTGAAAACTGTGTCACCTATAGTGCAATGAGTGGCTAAGTAGAACCCTTATAGTTTAAATCACAAGACAACCCCATTAGAATTGATATCCCATCCTGTAGAGTTTATTCACCTAACGGAGAAGTGGGTGACGAAATTCTATATCAGGAGTGAAGATATCAGTGGCAAAAGGATATAGATGTGGAATTATGGTTAGATAATAGTGTGTAGCCGGCCGGGCCCATGCAAAGATAGCGTCACTAGTGTTTAAGGAGAAACCTACATCAGTCTGCCACAATGCATTACCACACACAGAAGTCTTGCTACAAATTTTACTGAGTGAGACACATTGTCGGCAGGGAAGTTAGGCGAAAGAGTAGCAAATGGAAAATAGAATGAATCGGTTTTCTAAAACCCAGCCCAGCTATAGTGTTGTTATTTATAATAAACCACTCTCGAGCAACGTTCTTGGCTGGTCGACACCTAAGCGTCAGGATGTAGCCCTACGTACTTAGGCAAGGCAATGCTCCTTTCAGTGCCAGCCATTGTCGCTTCTATAGCCGCAGCGGGTTGACCACAAAAAAACGAAACATCCTGTAACATGGCAAAGATTTTCGAAACATTATAGATTAAGTCTAAGCTCTTTTGCCAATCAACTCACTTATCTCCCCTAACAACCAAGCCTTAGGCCACAAAGTGTTGTGATAAAGGGAATCGTCCCAGTATTAAGACAAGGGCAACACGTTAACATTGCATGAGTGTTAAAGGTATAGCCAATGTAGTTTCAAATGAGAGCGATGCAAGAAAAAAGAAATCACACCTATCTAGAACATTAACTATCGGAAGGTTAAAAAGGAATGATACGACGAATTTGGCATCAGGCAGCTAGTAACACTCCTCCCCGTAAAGCCAACATCATGCGAACCTCACCACAGGGCAACATCTGAAATAGGAATGGTAAAACCTAAGCATTACGCGCTTCCTAACAGCTGCAAAAGGTCATGTCTCTTCAGTTGTTTTTGAATGCAGAACTATTGTCAGCTTCAAACACTGTCAATGGTAGCAGCTGCATCCACCTGGCACAACGGTTAAATAGGTTGTTAAACATCAATGAATATTTTTTCCATCCAATTCTACGATAATGAACGTTAAACCTACCGTTACGCATGCTTGATGGCACAAATACCCAGTACTTGCTTGCCAATAATTTTGATTCCTTTCGAAGAACTCGGAAACAAAATGTCAAGTCTGAAGCAATGCGCCTCTCCTGCAGTGTCTTCAAACCAAACATATTTAACCTGCCGGCATAACTAGTCATGACGGTACCACTTTGAAGCCGCTTTACGCTATACCAGAGTAGACGGGTGAAGACCTGCTGCACTCTTTCTAGTTTGAGAATATTCTTCTTCAAGTGGGGATTCCAAACTGGGCAGCAGTATTCAAGATGAGGCAGCACATGAGACTTATAAAGTCTCAGCAATATTGCTTCATCAGAGCATTTTATATTACGGAATAAAGAAAACAGAGTGCTGTAGGCCTTACGAACTATACCGTCAATGTGTATAGAGAACTTCAGATCACTGTCAAACACTACGCCAAGATCTTTTGTGTAACGGCAGGTTTTAAGCTGCTTGCCGTCAATGGCATATAAGGGCACGTCGTCATCTCCAATGTGCATAACAGCACACTTTTCCGTGTTAAGAGGAATACCAGAGCAATTTGCCCAGAGATGCATTCGTTCAATGGAGCCTTGAAGCGCAAAACGTACCTTGGTTTTGTTTCCATTATCATACATACCATATAGTTAACGTCATCAGCATAGAACTGCATTTTAATCTCAGCAGAAATTTTTAGGAATTGAGGAATATCAATAGTGTAAATCATGAATAACAAAGGAGACAAAACTCCTCCCTGAGGGACACCACTTTCACAAGCATAGCTCAAAGAGAAGCTATGTCTTACCCTAACTGTCATGCCTCTATTTAATAGATACGATCTCAGCCAATTCAGCACTTTACCTCGAATCCCAAGCATTTCCAATTTATCAAGCAATATTTTATGACATACTGTGTCGAGCGCTTTAGAAAAATCAAGATATAGCACATCAACAAATTTTCCATTATTGATAGCATACGAGAAATCATAAAGCAAGTCAACTAGGTTGGTTGCTGTCGAGGCACCAGATAAAAATCCGTGCTGTTGCCGAGGAATAACGTTAAATTTGTTAAGCCAAGTTTGAATTTTCTCGCACACTTTTCTCCATTACTTTAACCGCTGTTGGAGTAAGCCTAATTGGTCGATAATTACTTAGGATCTTTGGAATCGCTGTTACTATGGCTTCCTTCCACATCTGCGGAACCTCTCCCAAGAGCAAAGACAGATTGAATAGGAGCGCAAGGGGCTTAGAAAGAGAATAGTGACATTTTCGGAACCCTATCTGAGGAATTCCGTCATACGGTTCAGTGGTAGATGGGCTTAAACGCTTGAGAATTAAAGAGACTTCGTGTGGATGAAAGTATATATCGCCAAATGTATGTTTGATAGACAAGGAGTTCACAAGATATTCTGGGGCTGCAGAGGGTTTGGCTGCAGAGAAAACACCGGAGAAAAATTCAGCCAACGCATTTGCCTTTTCCTGGTCAGTGCGGAATTGGAGCCACGTGGCCCGATTAGCGTTGGAAGACCTGCTTTTGGCTTTATTCTCTGACGGATGTATTGGTAAAGTTTCTTGCCTAAGCTTTGAGCGGCAATCCGCCTTTCGTAATAAGCAACGATACTTTTGACATGATGGTTCAGGCTGTCGCAGACATTTTTGTAAGCCTGGTTGTTTAAAGGACATTTTAACTAGCAAAAAAGACGCTGTTTTTGTTTCAATAAATTGCGGATGTGGGGGGGGATGTTTCATCATGCTACCTCTGGGGAATCTAAAAGGCACAAATATTGAAAAAGCATCGTAAAGCACTGTACAAAACCTTTGATAAACATCAGACATGGAAGTGTACTGATTGAATATGCTTAACCAATCCACATCACAGAAGTAACTGCCTAGTGCTGGATAGTCCACACTCAAAAAATCAGGGTACGGGGGTGGCAAAAAGTCAGCGAATTTGACCATTATGTCAAAGGAGACGATGCAATGATCTGACATGGCTAACGGAGGAAGTGTAGCTACGTTGAATACAATTGGTGAAGAGGATAGAACTAAATCAAGAATGTTTGAACCAAGTGTAGCATTTTTGACGAACTGCTGAAATCCACATTCTTGGAAAAGGTCTAGGAAACTCATACTGGCCGAATTCAATGCGCGTAGCATCATCCAGTCAATTTTTAGATTAAAATCTCCTACCACTACAGTGTCGGTATGATTCAATGTGAGATTGCGAAGCAGCTCGATTAGGGCATCGTCATCATTTTTGGCAGAGTACGACCGCACGCGAGGTGACCTGGGGCCGAATTCATCAACGACTAACCCGCGGGTATAAGGGGTAGAGATACCCACAATGAAGCCTGCGTCTCTGACTCTTGCCTTATCTCTACCTGGCTCTTATCTTATCTCCACCCCTTATCACCCGCATACCCACGGGTTAATTGTTGATGAATCCGGCCTCTGTTTGCGAATGGTCTTATATACAGTCAAAGTCTTGATAACTTCTAGCTAACGAACGAGTCACTGACAACTCAACCAAGTTAGATAAAACTATAGATCGCCTATGCTCACTCCTCAGGATTAAAATCCTTTCTAATAGAATCCTCCGACAGCTGCGTCTTCAGCTTTTCCTTCAAAAACGTGTTCCTCTCCCTCAGACTTTTGACCTCTCCAACAGTTCGGCGTTCCCATTGGTATACTCTTTGACTTCGGCTCAAGTCTCCATCAGAAGCTCGATAACCGTCTTCACTAGTTCGGTACTTTTCCGCTTTTCAACAGTGCTTGCAGGCAATCACTCCCTTGTTCGAGCTCAGTTAATCTTCCCTTCTTGTTCACTGCAAGAGACGAGGCACCAGCAAGAGACGATATGGTGTCGATTGTGCTGGGGAGAACGGAACGAACGCGAATCTGAAGTACAGCAAATTTACCTCCTTAAGTGGCAAATTATAACCCCGTTGTAGTATTTGTCCCCTTGCTACTAGAGACTGCCTTTTTGAGATGTCGACGGAGCCAAGTGTTCCTGGAAGAAGACGAACGCAGAAATACTACAGGAGCGCAGATTATGAACGTCGCACATGTTCGCTAAATCAATCGCATCTATTACATTTTCTATTAGGTTGTTCAGAACAAGTTTCCTACTCAGCTACATTCTCGAATATTTTTAAAAAGTGTTTAGAACCTTCAATCGATAATATACATAGATATTGGTTGATCTATGGCCAGATGTACTACTAGTCACGAAGTTGCGTTAAGAATATGACCAATAAAGTTGTCCTCGAAGTCATGCAGGATCCACAGCTCCATACTCTACGAATTAAGGAAGCACGGCACCACACCAGTTTTAGATGATTTTTATGGGGACCTCGCCAGGAGTTTTTCTTAAGAAGCATTTCAACAACCGTTTCCTGCAAATGTTTTTGCATCGCGCCTATCACGCTTCTACCACTTTAGACTTAGTAGCGGGCAAGATTTTTTTTTGGGGGGGGGGATGAACGCGGTCGGGGTGTCTGGTAAGCTGTCGCAGGAGGCACCGCTGCCACGTGCATCCTATTCTACCTTTCTGGTAAAGATTTACCAGTCGATGCAGCTAAGCAGCCCTCCTCCCCTCCAAGATGAATCAATATGTTGGTTGAAAAGCTCTGGGGGTCTTGACTGGTCCACTTCCAAGCATCAACACTTTCTTCATGTTTATAAGATTAAGGCGAAGCACCATTCGAATCAGCGGACTCTTTTCCAAAGTGGTACTGATTAAAAAAAGCTAAACAATCGCAAGCATTCCAAGTCATTGCAAAAGGTCCAGGAGTCAGTAAACTGCTGTTACAGATGGTTTGACACGCCTCGGAAAGGTGAAAAAGCTGGAATAGTGGTACATAGTTGTTGACTGGAAGGGAAATAATAAATATAAAACTTTTAATTTGCAGAGAAGTGATCATCTGTATCACCTGTCGTCCCGTTGATCATCGAATTGCTCGAGCGGGTGCCAGCAGCGTCTCCATTCGTCCCTGTCGCGTGCCAGAGTGGTCCAATGGATCCTCCTCGCTCGAGGGACACGAAGAGCGTCATATCGGTCGTTTAGGGCTTTAACGAAGAAGTCCGACCAACGCGTTGCTGGGCGTCCCGGTGATCTTTTGACATCCTGCGGAATCCAGTCGGTGATGGCTCTCGTCCAGCGGGTGTCTGCGAAGCGCATCACGTGGCCGGCCCACATAATTTTCGACAACTTGGCCCACGCGACAGCGTCTCTGATCTTGGAACGACGGCGAAGCTCGGAACTCCGGAGTCCTTCTCTCACTTGCGTGAGTCGTGTCACTCCGAGCATCGTCCTCTCGATTCCACGCTGCGCGACGCTGATCGCGTGTTCATCCTGCTTTCGTATAGCCCAGGTCTCTGAGGCGTATGATAGGGCAGGAAGAACAGTGGAGTCGAATAGGTGGGCACGGAGTCGGACGTTCTTCGTCTTCTTCGCGACTTCTTCGACGCTCTTGAAAGCTCCCCAAGCCGCTCGTTCCCTCCTGCTCAGCTCTGGTGCTAGGTCGTTGGCCATGTTGACTTCGCGACCCAGATACACGTAGCTGGAGCATTCGGAGATGTTCGTTCCGTTGAGCGAGAACGGGGCATCAGAAACCCATCCGTTCCTCATGAACATCGTCTTCGTAAGATTCAGTTGCAGTCCAACGTTCCCACATACACAATCGAAGTCGACCAGCATTCGCTCCGCCTGGCTGATGCTCGGTGTTATGAGCACGATGTCGTCAGCGAAGCGAAGATGATGTAGTTGCCGGCCGTCGACCTTCACGTCTCGCTTTCATTCTAATGTTATAATTAATAAGAAAACCTTATTACTCTAGCGAAGAAGTATTACTATTTCGGTGTTTTATATATTTTTTGTATTATAATTAAGTAAATTGGGTACAAGATGTAATATATTATGTTGATTATACTTATATAATAAATGTTTATTCCTATTTAAACATTTCAATATATTTCTTATATCTATATCTATTGGATAATTATTTTTAATAAGCCTAATTATCGGCTTCACAATGCTTTCAACTAAGCCGTTAAGAGCTGTACAGCATCTAATAATTCTTAATTTTTTCGTGAATAATTTTTAACCTTAATAGATATATTTGAGTTGAAATGTAGGAATCTAATACCATAGAATTTAAAGCTGTCTGTTTTATTATATAATTTTGTTATAAATTCACCGACCCCAGAGATACGGAAGGCTTGGTTGGGCTTGGCGAGAATTCCGAACCAGGACTTGGGTCGGGTGCACTTGACAGCCAGAAAGCACGTCCTCCGAACACGCGCTACTCACCCTTTGTACGTGATACGCTTTTCATAACAAAAAAAATAATTTTTTTACTACGAGGTTTAAAAATGCTTAGAAGTTTGATGATGCTTAATTCTGGAGAGGGTCTAGATTTTCTGTATACACTATACTGTCGTCTAAAACCACACGCATTCCTCGCAATAGCCGTTATTTGCAACACATCAGATGAGTAAATTGAAAAGAAGCACTTGCACTACCAGATACACGTACGCGGAAGGGAATAAAAGGAAAGAATCATTTGCACAACCATACTGACGATGTCGCCGCTTTGGACACTTGCTGTGCTGGTGGGTTTGAATCACTAGGGCTCTTTGAAGCAGCTGTGGTGAACCATCTCTTCGTTGCCTCCCTGTGTTTATCTAATGGAAATGCCTATGCTTCTGCAGCAAAGTAAAAACCATTTGTCGGGCCGGGTTGCCTTAGGGTATAACTATCTGCTCTACATTTGTAGAATCGTTGTTATTCTCTATTACGCTCTATTGCATGTAGTGCGATTTGAATCATTGAAAACGGTTTGAGAAACCTACAAAATTTTGCTCGAACAATAAAGTTTAGATATTATTTTGGAGATGAAAACGTGCAAAATCAGAAACTCCTCGCAATGCTTCTATTAGGGGGGGGGGCAAAAGTAATGAGACTCTCCATGCCGTGCCCAAATATGTCGCGACTAGACTCCGGTTTCGTGCTTCTCGCATTTGTGTGTTTGTTTGCTACTTACTGAAGGCCACCTGAGAAGTGATGATATTCGCCCTTTCCAGAAGCATGCCGAAACCTCAGTCTGACGAGTCGACCTGGGTCGAGCAAATCTCGCCCAATTCCCATCCCCGAGCAACCTGGGCTCAAGAGTCTCGCAAGATGAGAAGAACATCTTCTACCTCAACCCTGCTAAGCAGCGAGTCTGAGTGAGGTCTAGTGACCCGTTACGACCTTCGTTCGACGGGATGTTCACGGCGAGAAGCACCTTCTGAGTTTTGAGTCTGCGCCCATGGACCGGTATACTGGAAGCTGTTTTCCAAAAGCACAATGATGGACTCCAAGACCATGGTGAGCGAAATAGAAGAGATGAACCGGCGACTCGCACTTATTCGGTCTCAGCGCTTTAAGAAGGTCCTCCTCTTCGACAACGCCGCACCCCATCGGGCAAAAGTGACCACGGATAAGCTTGCTCAGCTGAGCTACGTTCACATGCCTCACCCACCGTATTCGCCGGACATCTCTCCATGCGACTACCACCACTTCTTGAGCCTACGGAACTTCCTGATCGGAAGGGACACAAGAACCCAAGCAGTCCTTGACAACCATATCGAGCAGTTGATCAACACCAGGCCCAAGCAGTTCTGGAAGGATGGGAACGAAGTTGGCTGAGCGATGGCAGCAAGGCCACTGACCTTAATGGCGAATACACTCCTCAGCACCGTCGAGATGTAATTGAGTTATAAGGAAATAGAGAAATTTGTTGAATTTGTCTCATCACTTTTGGCCCACTCTAATAAAAGATATGCTTTTAATTCAGATCTTTGATTTTCTTGAGGTTATTTGATAAAAAAGCATGGAATATGGCCGTACATATATGATAAGTACCTTTCCCCTACAAAATGTACTTTTGTAGGGGAAAATATGTGTCACCTCTATCACATGTCGCTCCTTTGATGATCGACTTACTGGGGGGGGGGGCAGCAGCGTTTCCATTCGTCTCTGTCGCGTGCCAGAGTGCTCCAATGCATCCTCCTTGCTCGAGGGACACAAAGAGTGACATCGTTCGTCTAGGGCTTTTAGAAAGAAGTCGGACGAACGCGTTGGTGGGCATCCTGCTGTTCTCTTGACATCACGCGGAATCCAGTCGGTGACAGCTCTCGTCTAGCGGGTGTCTGCGAAGCGCATTACGTGGCCCGCCCACCTAATTTTCGACGACTTGGTCTCTCTCATCTTTGAACAAATATGTATACCATAAAATATTATTAAAGGGTAGTAATTTTTTAATAAAAATATGCATGGAACCTGCACTGCAACACCGCAGCGCAAACAAGATACTATTGCAAAACAGCTGCGTGCAGCAGTAGTAGAATCTGTAGCCATCTACCCTATGGATCGAGATAGAAAACGATAAAGAATCCATGATGGCATTGATCAGTTCCTGTTTCGGATGCGCTACACATTCTACTTCTGCGAGAGATCGTGGAGGCAATTTGAATGAATGCGTATTTGGCCAATACAATAAGTTGCGGCGGTTAGCCGGTGGAGAAGTCAATGCTTTATCCTTTCCAGACAGGTCCGGTAGCAATTCGTCGACCCCTAGGGATGGTCGGCTTGGTTGTTCGGGTCGGAAACCATCGAACCATGAGCTGATTAGGGGTGTGTGCAGGAGCCTACTACATACTCTCCTGAACTGCGCTATACGCTCCCAAATAAGAGTAGTGACCTTGAAAATGTTACGTGCAATGTGAAACAGATCAACTTTGTTAAATAAATTCGGTTTTAGTAGTTGATGCTCTCCACTTCCTATTCTCAAATAAATAAATATATACAGGGTGTCTCAAAAAGATGTACACACCGTTTGAAGGGTGATAACTTTACTCGTAGTAAAGGTACTGAAGAAGTTAAGTGCTCATGTAAAAGCTTAAGAAAATGAATATTTTCTGACATATTGGCGGTTTGGATTGCATCTCATGTACTCGTCTGAAATCTTGCGTTTTACACTCAATTGAGTGTGTTCTGTTGGAAAACTTGCTATAACTTCTTCACCAAGTAGCTGTATAGATTTTGAAAAATTTAAAACTTAAAAACACACTAATGTTTGCAAAAAATGCAGGGTATCCTGATAAATGCAGGTACTATTTGAAAGGTCCTAACATTGGTGCTAGTAGAGCTTTTGAAGATGATTGAGACTCTTATGAAAGCGAGGGGTAAAGGGAAATCTGCAGCGTGTAATCAGTCAAGATTGTGCCATGCCCCTTGCATTTCAGTCTCGATTGATTGTGCATGGGCTGAATGCGCATTACAATCGTGCTTTTTTGCAAGCTATAATGTGTAGTTAAGCTTTAAATTTTAAAATGAGCACAAATCAATCAAAACGGCTACTTTGTGAAGAAATTATAACATGTATTCAAGCGAAACACAATCAATCGAGTGTAAAACGCAAGAATTCAGACGAGTGCATGACGCAATCCATACCGCTCATATGTCAGAACATTTACTTTAATTTTCTTGAGCTTTCATATGAGTCTTCAAATTTCTCAGTACTTCACTGTGAGCAAAGTTATCTTCTTTCAAACGATGCATACATTTTTCACATTTATCACACATGCCTCGATATCCGTCACCGGAGATTTTCGTTGTAAAACTGACCCTTATATTCAATCCATGTGTGCTTTTTCAACATCTCTCAATTAAGATCTTAAAGTCCTTGAAGAATCTCTTCATCCCTATTAAATGACTAGAACGAAAATTGTTCTGGGCCTTATAGCATTTGACCCCTATCCAAAGGGAATTTGGATTTTTCGATTTATGTCCCTTACTGTGAGAGCGTTTCTAAAATACAGGGTGTCTCAAAAGAATATAATGCACCTGTTTGAATGGTGGTAACTTTGCGTAGAGTAAAATTGCTGCAGAAGTTAAGGGCACATAAGAAAGCTTAAGAAAATAGAAAGAAACCTTGCATTTCAGACCCGATTGATTACGCATGGTCTGAATGCCTATTAGAGTCTTGTTACTGCCTAGCCTGATTAACCTGTGCTGAGCTTCTTTTTACGATTTCCACCGCCCAGTAACAATAATTATGCCAATTAACCTCCCCATTTAGCTTGAATTTTCACTTCATCGGTCCACACGGTACACGGTCTTCGTCTTGGAAAATGCGGCTCCTTCTCAGATTTAAATTGTAAAATCAAACTAAACTGAAAAAGTGTAAACTCGCATGTCGCATGTCTTTCACGTAATTGTCAGGTTCTAAAAGTTGAAAGAAGCACAGCACAGGTTGGTGTGGCCAAGTAGTAACAAGTCTGTAACAAGAATTCAGCCCATGCGCAATCAATCGACACGGAAATTCAAGGTTTCAGTAGAGGGCGTGGCGCAATCTTGACTATTCACAGATCTCAGATATCTCGGTACTCTGTGCCTTCAAATGAGTTTCAAATATCATTAAAATCTTCACTAGCAGCAATAGAACCTGTCAAATAGTACCCGCATTTCTTTAAGATACCCAAATTCGCATGCCGTAGCGTGTTTTTAAGTTTGAAATTTTAAAAGAGGTTCAGATCAATCGAGAATGTCACCTTGTAAAGATATTATAACAATTATTCAGGCAAAATCCAACCAATCAGTGTAAAATGAAGAAATTTCCGACGAGTGCATGGAGCATTAAGCACCGCTCATATGTCAGAAAGTTTCCATTTTCTAGAGCTTTCATATGATAACTTTTTCAGTACCATTACTGTGAGTAAAGTTATCACCTTTCATACAGTGTACATATTTTTTGAGAACCCTGCATGTTTAAAAAAACTTCTGAAACCGCCTATGTGCAAAGAATTCAAGAAAATCCCCAGCAAGAATTTCGAAGATTTCAAGTCACTTACACTACAGACATATGACGAAACCATAGCTAATTCCAGATAAGTGTAGCAGGCAGCGAGCACAAATTTAAAATTTATATACCGGACTGTATCGACGAGAAGCACCACCTTACTGATGATCAAAGGGTATCAACTGTGGAAACCCTCCTTTCGCAGACTCCTTTTAGTGATGCTAAAGAAAATGAGGTAAGCCTTCGCTCCAAATTGATGTGTATTATTGTAAATGAAGTGTTTTTTAGAGAAGATATAAGTGTAATGTCGAAAATATGGCCGGCGAATATCTTGCTGAAGACGATGGATGGAAACGCGTGTGTCCTCGTCCTTACAAGTGTCTCTACTATTGGGAGTAAGTAATATTTTTGTATACGCGAAATTTACATCCTTTTTTGTTCAATAAGTATAACACATAGTTTATCAAACTCGACACGACGAAGGAAATCATCGTATTCCGCGATGGAGGATGTATGCTTCAGAAAGCTGAAGTAATAACTGCTGCTAAGCTTACGATCAGGACTGCGCAACAAGCTATGAATTTCTTAACCACGGGTCCAAGCCAAGAAAGCAAACGATATGAAATATATTTAATTTAATTCATATTAATTGAGGACGTGGGCGAGCCACTTGTAGACAATAAAACTAATAAGTATTCAAAACAATTACAAAATATGACAGCCGTTACACGACGAGAAGTGGTAGAAAACATTGAGGTGATAGACACTAAAATAAACAAGAGAAAAGTCATGGTTAAAAAAACGTAACTGCCGATCTCATTTCAGTGCTCGCTTGAACTGATGAATAAGATAACATCAGAATCTCTTCGTAGACATGTCAAGTGCTCTTTCTTTTAACATTGAAAAGAACACATTTATGGTCCTATGTGAAAAGAATTTTGACCTGATCTGACTTTTCGCTACCGAGTACCCCAGTCTCAATCCCCTACTTCTGTTTCTGGCAGGAGCAAGCACAAAGGACTCATCATTATCAGTATATGTGTATTTTTCTTGTAGGAATTTTGTGCATCATAAGCAGATCATTCCTGACTCAGTGTCATATATGGTGAAACATATGTAAGCAATTATTCAAGGCAGGCTGTCCTCTCCACCCTCTCATGTCATCGGCGTCTAAAGATTGCTGTGGTAAATTAAAACTGTAATTCTAGCCATTCTAGCCTTAATCTCTCCAGTCTTCAAGAACTTGAATGGAGTTTACAAGCCGTTGTCTACCATACTGTCACCATGGCCTTCTTTGGATGGAGACTTGGTTTCGGCAGCTCCCTTGGGCTCTCATTCTTGTCAAGCCATTGTGCAGAGCCATGGCGATTGTCATAAAGGATCCGTTTTTCGTCGCATATCATGCATGTCAAGGTCATGAAATTTCGGTACGAAACCCTTACATTTTTGCTTACAACAAATAAACAGAAATACCACTCAATACTAGAGTCTCCCTTTGCGTCACTTCTGGGCCGCGTGGTGTGGTCACAAGAAGTCCTGTATATGGACGAAAACTTGAAACAAAGCTTTAAGTGCTAAAAATTGGCACAGTTCTCATCTTTTTATCAGAAACCAGTGAAACGTGAAATTTCGTTAGGTGAAACGAAAAATCATGGGAGTATCTCCAACGGACCTAAATTGCCTAAATAATTTCTACTTTTCCGTAGAAATGCTATTCTTCTAACGATTTTTGGAGACAATTTATTTGCGCGGGGGCGGCAAGGCCTAGGCACCAGGTTGCGTTAATCTTTCAGGAGTATGTACATTAAGGAAAACTTTCCATGTGTGGCAGGTACATTCGAAAAACTGCTTCGGTCCAATCGTAGTGAATCGTAGTATGACTGCTCGGGCAGAACGAGCGTTCTTCCCCAGAAGCCGCGGCGCGGACGAGTTGTCGTGAAGCCACTGATCGCGAAGGTACTCGAGGGCTGCCGCAGTTCACGCCGGCTCTCATCTGCAGTGCCAGGAGCTGCGGGTGAGATCCGCCGGGGGGGGGGGGGGGGGGTGGTGATGGATTGGTGTCGATTATGGTTCATCTATTTGGAGACCTTTTTTTAACAAATCTACATGCTTAGAATATGTAGGTTGGTGCATAATTTCTGTCCATAAAAGAGCTTGACAACCAACAACATAGTCACCGTTAGTGTCGATATGTGGAGGCGTGTGAGGTTTAAGGAAAACACTTGCACAGAATTGCAACAACAAAGCAGACCGCACTTTTTAGTGAGCATGAGCTATAACTGCTTCGAACAGACCTCCCGGATTCAACAAGGCATCGGAGGGGATGCTGTCATCACAAGGGCTACCACATTATCTTCGAGCTGCCTGTCAACCTAGGAACTTTTAGTGTAGGTAGAACGACAAAAGTGAGAGCAAGTGCAAAATGGTACGGGTATGGTAATGGAACGTTGGTAAGGTGTTAAGGTATAAGGTGTTGCGAATCGGTGGCCCCACTCGCGAGGGAACATGCCCTGTTGAGCGAGGTCCCCCATCCACTCCGTGGCGCTACGAGGTAACAAGGAACCCAAGACCCAGTGGGATACTAGGGGGACTCCATTTTGTGAATAATCCACGCCCCCTATTCCCTGGCAGACGGGGACCCCGCGCGGTGACTTCTCTCCCATCGCACTAGAGCGCCTGGATTGACGCACGCCCGCACTACACGGGGCCTACGGGCGTGCTGTAGTGAACCCGGACTGCAGTGAGCTGACACAACCCCACCTCCCCCCCCCCCCCCAAATATAATACAACATAATACCCAACAACACACAACAATGCCCCAACACGACATAACCCAGCAGCGAATACTCACAACACCGACAATGTACTATCAGGAGACCCACTACCTTCCTCGTCGTGTGCAGCACAATAGATGTAGCCACGGTTTATTCCTTACATCAGCATCGCACAACCACCTAAAATATAGGGGAGTGAATACTAGATGTTATGGACGAATACGGGAATACAGGATAGACGAACCGCTCCGGCTAAGTTGACTGGACTGGCTATCCGAGGCTAGTCGAGCCTCTTCCGAGCTCGCTGTCCTCCCTGGAATACAGCCCACTGTAGTGCATGGTATGGGGGGGGGGAGGCAAGGCTCCGCTCGAAGAGTCCCCGGGATGTGATGGAAGCGGGCTTAAATGTGCGACGCCCCATAGCACGCGCAGCCGCTCGACGTGCAGACCGAAGTATAGAATGAGCCGGGGGAGGGCAGCGCATCGTGATCCTCGCCGACCAATAGCGTGCGCGGGCAGGCCGAGCCTCGGGAGTACTCATCGAGGGCACCTCATTACATTCAAGAAAATCTAACTTGGCTTAGAAAGTGCAAAACAAAAAGCGTTTTGCTCACTACATTTCTGGCATTTTTGGTGGTCGCAACTGCCGGCAAAAGTACGCAGTACTGTGTACAGTAACCTTCGCCCGCCGTTGTTACGGCGCTCGCAAGACTCTGCTACCGGCCTAAAGCGCTGGGGGGGGGGGGAGGAGTGGTGGGGAAGGCGCCATTCCGCCCTGCTCGGTAAAAAAAAACCTGCTTGGTATTGAATAAGGAAACCTTAGTTAGCAGAGTTTCATAGGGATCGTGTCTAGGGGATGATTGGAAGGATGTCCGAAGCAATCCGAAAAGCCTGCGGTTCTGAAAGTTTTTATTAATTCTGAAAAATAAACTGAAAGATTGAAGCTTTAATATGTACAGTTTCTTTAGGAATAGTCCTTGTCAAATCTGCAGCGTCCAATATTTCCTCACTCAGTGTAGAAGTGTATCCTGTTGATGAGAAGTTATTCTCATCAATGAAGAGCTTTAGTGACAACGACAACGCTAGAGTTAAGTAGCAACCGCTGGAAATAAAATGCCAAAAAAGCGAAGCAGGAATTTTCATCGATGAAGTTCTAATGCGCTAAAAAAGAAACACAGCAAAATACGACCGATAACCGATTACTATTTTTAATTTAATTTTTATCTTTCGTTAGGAAATTTAAGAGCACGAAACAAAAAAACAGAAACGAACAAGAAAATGAGCACACAAGCTTCCTCAACTATATAAATGCTTCTTACATTATCATCGTTATGTAATCTTTCATGTCCTGTTCGAAGTTTGCACGATAACGTCTTCTAACCTTTTCTTGCATTTCAGTATCAATGAAAAAGGGCACAACTTCACACAGTTTCTCAAAAATGCTTTCGAGGAGTGGAAAACGAATTTTACCACAGTATCATTTGCACTTTTAATTTGCTCAATTATGCTGAGAATTCCTTTATTTTTTCAGATGGAAACAGCAGAAGAAGGAGGCTGTAACTACAGAAGGGATAAGATGGACCAGGAAATTGTTTGCCTGATCAAGATATTAAGGTGAAGAGGGCCAAACAAAAGTGCCCGGCTTCCAGAACACTAAAAATTTAATATTTCCTAAAAAGTTTGCGCATCAATAAATTTATCTACAGATAACATCACGTGTTCAATGTGTGCCACTCAGCATTCAGCCACTGTGAGAACCTGTTTGAAAGATAACGACGCTAATCGGGAAATTTGGGATGCGCCATGAAATCTATTTGTAAACTGTAATTAGCAATAGGCAGGTCAAGTCGTGGATGAAAGAATTCATTGCTGGACGAACTTATTCAAGTACGTGTAGGTGGGAGCGTTTCTCCATTCTGAAATTTACAGTGGCGTCCCACAAGGGTGATCCTGTCATCACTGCTGTTCTTAATCTACACTTATGAAATCCCAAACATTGTCTCCTCCTTCGGTGTAACTTGTACCATGTACCTTGATGATATCAAGATATAATATAATAATACCATCGAATCTTCAGCCGATAGAGCTGCCAGCTGCGATAGATTCTATCTACAAGTGGACTAAGCAATGGGACATACCATTGTTCAGACCAGTTGTAGATAGAATCGTCATCAATCGTCAATCAATAGTCCCACATGAACTGTAGGAGCTCAGGTTAGTTTGCATCAGCAACTCCTTCCACCTTTCCCACCTTTACTGATCAGCACAGGGGGAACGATACTCTGTCTGTTTGGTTTTCGTCTAAGGGCCCGTGCGAAAAGAAAACCAAACTATTTCTTTGTTTCCCATACCTTTATAAATAATCGATCACAATTATATGGCTTTACTCATTTATAATAACTCTGCTGTCCTACTCTGGCTTACAAGACGTATGTGAGACCACTCCTAGAACATGGCACACCGGTGCTCTCTCCATTCAAACGTGGGGTCATTGAAACGCTGAAGAGAGTTCAAAACTGTTTTGCCAGGAAATTAATGATCAGAACTCTTGGTTTTGTTTATGAAAAGATACCATCCAGCATTGAAAAAATCATAACTTAAGTCTTCATAAGTTGTCGACTCGGAGAAAGGCTAACGACCGTTGCTACTTCACAAATTTTTTTCGGTAAATGTGGTATGAAACCAGAGAATCTCTTTTCTGGTAGGGTTTCTTCCACCAGAGGAGGGGCCAGGAAACTTCAGGCTAAGATCCCCAAACTCAATTGCCGGCGCTTCTTTTTTGTCAGTAGAACCCTGGCAATATTTGAGAGGCTATCCAGAAATGGTATCACTGCGCTGGGCTACTATGCCTTCAAAAGACGCGTGCTTGAAGGTTTTAGTCCGTGATGTCCTACGCTGTGCTTCCTTACGTTTATTTGTTTGTTTTTGGTTTAGTTTTTTCCTTAGTTTTCTCTATTTTACAATTCAGCAGTTTGTTTGCTATGATAACGCTTGTTTTGTTTTTGCTCTTAGGCTCTCTTCACATAAGTGATTACTTATGTAATAAATAAATAAATAAATAAATAAATAAATATATCACTTTGTATACCACTTTGTACTGAAAGGCTAAAGTCTTGGCGATTAAAAATAATACATCAGAAGCGGTATACTACGCTGGTGGAGATCTTCTAAATCTGAGAGTTTTGCCGACCGGGCACAGATGAACCCGCAACACCGGACGACGTCCCGAAAACGGAAGGAACTAGCACAGGACACTTGCGGGTGTTGCTTCGGTGATTGTTTTATGTTAGACAAACATTAGACAAGTACCGCAGTTAATTACAAAGCAAAAAAAGAAGCGAGAACTCCACCAGATATGAATTTCGGAAGCGGGTAAGGCTTCTATGAGCAGTTGACTTCGGTATTTTCTAAAAAACTTGTAAAACCAAATTAACCTTGAAGAATAATTAAAAAACGAAAACAGGAAAATAGCTGTTTACCGAGAGTGCTTGCAACAATAGTCTATCAGCCTCTTTGTTTACTATTTTGAATCAACTATATACATGAAAAACAAACCAATAAAAATGAAAAGCCAATTCTCTCATAGGTCAACAAAGTAATTACAACAACATAAGCAGTATTGAGATCACATCTGGCTTCCTCCAGCCCCAGTCCTGCACGGTTCTCGTCGTCCATCGTGTTCATCGCAATAAGTAGAGAGTATTAACAGTGTCGACTCTTCTGTCACAGACACCCTTCAAAGATGCTCGTAAAGACGAAGTGAGTTCATCACTAAATTAAGATGGACAGGAAAGACCAAACTGCAGTAAAAGCGTCCAGAAATCAGAAGCAAAGCAGATAAACTACATGATAAGGAAGAAGGGTGCTAGCCATTAGAAGCAACGAGCTCACAAATCCTCTCTGATTGGTATCCCTTCGATGTTGGCAGAGAAGGTTGTGAGGAGGCGCATAGGCAGGATGCATGAGCCATCATGGTGGTAGAATACGCTCACTAACATCCATACCGACACAGCAGAACTTGTTGTTAAGAGGGTAGAAGAAGAAATAAGAACCTTAAAAGCATCCTTCACAAATTTGTGATGCCAATTGTGACACCGAAAAGATTCCGTTGCCGAATTTGCATTCACGCGGGCACTTTTAGCCACCGGTGGCTCATAATGTCCCTCGCGGACCACTTTTTTGTTTCATGCATATTTTTATAAATGTTTTTTCTGTTCCCTAATCACCTGTGATAGGATAATGTCTAACAGCAATAAGACGAAAGTGTTGTTGCTTTCATTACATATATCAAATTTAAAAATTTAATAGGAGGAAATGTCGGTGCAACAATCAAATCAATTCATGTCAATCTTTTTCGCCAAAAGTTCGCTTTTCGAAATTTCGGCCCATCGCGGTGGGTACGGGTGAGTGAGGCTGTCGGGGTCACTGTCTTGTAGACGAAATTCCTGCAAAATCGTTGACCATGACTCCAACAGCTTTACTCACCCGTAACTACCGTAATCAGTTTTTGCTTTTACTCCTTTCTGAAGATTGTCGTACTCCAGGGAATCAAAGTCTTTTCCGAAACGTCTTCCAAGTACATTTACGAGCCCATTTTATCCACTTTCTGGACGAAAAACAACGGCTACTCTCCCGTGTAGGTGACAGCGGCTCAAACATGACTGAATCCGAATGTCGCCAGCGCTCACAGATCTTTCCCGCTTTGTCTGCTTCAGCTATTGTTCTGGCAAGCACACGGTCGTTTTGGCGGTTCAGCGCTGCTTGGACAGTAAAAAAATTTTGTCTGAAAAAATGACATCACGGTGGCGTGTAGAGGCGTGAAACGCTGGATGAGTACCTTGCATTTTCTTTCACGATTGTTTATCATCTGTGGGCCTTCTGGCAGCGGTAAGATCTTAGTCCTAGCTTCTCATGGAAGTTTTGCAAACTTTTATCGCTTTTGCCCCCATGCGAAAAATCTCTTAGGATTCCTCCGCACCAGTTCACGAACACGTTTGACATGAGTTGAAGATGCGGTAGCTGGTCTTCTTCTCACAGGTCGATCTTTCAATGAACCGAGCTCCTCGTATCGTTTGATGGTCTTGGAGACGGGTTGTCTATATCGACGGACGGGATGTCTATAGACGGGTTGATCTTATTTACAATAATCAGTCTACTTCATAATGCTTAGTGCAAACGTTATACTGCACCACGCTTGGATAGTAAATATTTCGCTTCCTCCTCTGTTTTTTCAGCAAACGAAGTACAAATCCGAATTGGAAAAACCAGTTTCCACTTTATGCAAACCAAGGAAGAAGTCACTTTAGCTGATCTTTTAAAAACCAGCGTTTGGTGCAACCTTTTGTACTATCTATTCTGTATCACTTTTTGGCTCAATAGCATCTGTGTTTTATTTTTGCCAATCTTAAAAAAGCCAACTTTTGCTGCACTCTTTTGTGTATTTGTTTTGTGTCTCTTTTGGCTTAATAAATGATTTGTTTTGTTCTGTTCTGTTCTGTCTACTCACCGATAAAGAGTTCAAGATGTTGCTCACCGATGCTCCGTTGATATGCGTCGTGATGATAGGAACTCTCAGAGGATTTGAAAGTGCCATTTTGTAGCTAATCAGTATAGCAACTGGATAATTAGCAACTGAGATCACGGTGAATATATCTAGCGCGGAAAACTAAAACAGTACATTATTGATGCTCAGGTCAAGAAAAATGGTAGGCCAAACACGCGGGAACGTAATTTTGGAACGCCCTTATATGTACGAAACCCTTATTCTGTAATTGTAACCGATTCAGCATTCATTCTTCATCCTGTGTTTGATTGTCGCTCCTCATTAAAATGCACTTCGAGAGCGCATTGTAGTCTTTGTTCTGTTGGAAAAACGATGCTAATAGCAAATTTCAGTAAAATACTTTAATGCCGGCCGAGCAGTTGACAAAGCCAACAGAAAAACATCAGAAATCCGTTTCTGGTTCTCCCTTGAATGGTCTGATGAAGCAAGCGAATCTTCTGTCGTAGGCGGTTGGGAGGTAATTGCAGCCAGCCTGGTATGCCGGTTCCATCTAAAAAGATGAAGTAATTTTTTTTCTGCTGAAGTTACTGCTTGGTTCTTACCGTAGAGAAGTTGGCGCTCCAGTGCTTCATAGCGTTATTCACAACTTGATGGAATGGGTTACCTTGGATCGCACGTCTGTAATATGTGAAAAGATGCAAAAATGTACAAAATGTGTAAAAATGAGTAAAAAATGGTTGGTAATATTGAATCCGGCTTTTGAATAAGCAACGAACTGCGCAATTTCCTTAAAAACGTATTTTTTAAAATGAAATCCGCTCTTTTTATTTAGCTTTCGCCTTCGCTCTGGAAAATAAACTGGTTCTACAAAAAAAAAAGATTTCTAAAAGTCAACGTTTCTAACTAACACAAGAATAAATTTTTTTCGTGGGTGAGCAATTAGGCTGTCGCAAATTAATCTTCGTCGTGAGGTGTGTATGAATACCTAAGTTTTTTACTCTGAATCATTCCGTCTCAGAGAAAGCCATATGTACCGTTTGATAGGCTTTCTACTGCTCTTTCAAAAAACATACAGGAGACGAATACATGTAGGTTAGCAGAGGACCTTGGCGTACATCATAGTACGGTAGCAATACATTTGGCGAGAATCGGCAAGGTGAAGAAGACGTCGAAGTGGGGCCTCATGAGCTGAGCAATGAACAGCGCCTGGCACGTCTCGACACTCGCTCCAACCTGCCGTTCTCGTTAAAAATGAGCCTTTTGTAAGCCGTATTATAACTGTAGATGAAGAATGGGCCCTTTTCGATGACAGGGAGCTCCGATATGTCTGGATAGATAAGGATGCTCCTCCAACATCCTTTCCTGCACCCGCCGTCACCATTAAAAAGTTATGCTTACTTGGTGGCGGTGTTGTGAAGGTGTAATCCATTACAGCTTTTTGCAATCTGGTCTGGCAGACACAGCAGAGTCTTACTGCTGTGATTTAGGCCAAATATGTGATAATTTGCAAAAGCTGCGGCGGAAGTGGTGAATAGAGGAGAGCCGCTCCTTTTGCAGGACAGGCCATACACCTCACAGATTACTCGGCGAAAATTGATCCATTATAGAGAAGACATCTCTATCCAAGACGCTTCAGTAGCTTCTATCTTGTAGACGATCTAAAGAAAAATGTATTTGTGGTTGTAGTGTTGTCTTTGTTGCAGTTCTCATGAATTCCTTAGTTATCGTGGATCGGATCTCAAGAATGTTGAGTGCATTACAGTATAAAAGGGATCGGATCCCAATGATGTAACACTTTAGTTATCGCTTTCTTGTGCATGCCTTCTATTTTTTCTCATATTCGAAATTGTTTATTATAAATAATTATTATGAATAAAATTTTAATTACCCAAGTTTGAGGTACCGCATGGCAAGCCGTATACCCATTCAGGTAGTAGAAGTTCTCCCTCACCCATCATATTCTCCCGACCTTTTCCCCACTGACTGTCGCTTCTTCCCAGCTCTTGATTCTCATTTGTCAGAAACAGTTCACTGATTTGGCCGATGTTGAATGTGTCCTCCTAGATTTCGTTAATTTCTTTGATCTCCGTGTTCAATGCAAAGCGAATGCATAGATTCTGGTGATTTTACTGCGATTAGTAAAGTTGTTTTTAGGCTGAGTTATAGCAGTTTGAAGCAAGCGGTCCGTTTCGGCGATTAATTTTGCGACAGCCTAATAGTACGTGGAAATGCAAAGGATGGTTTCACGGATGAGTCAGTGAAAAAGATATGATGGTGCTGAAAATGAATTAGATTCTCAATACTTTCAGATTGCGATGGGATTTTCTATAACAATTAAGAAAAGGTATTGATTACATTGTTTTTCGTTGTAGTATAGAATGTCCTTTTTGGAAAATTTTAGCGTTTATTGACGTGTGTTCCCTTTCCGAAGTGTGGTCATAAATCGTAGCTAAACATGTTTACATGTACTCGGACGGATTCCTTCTCTTATGTGTGTTCTACAAGAGCGGTCGTGTAGAAGTTTTTCCTGCACATGAGCATCAGAATTCTTTAGCTACCAGGTTATATTATTCTACAAGTGCTCCGTCACGCCTATCGGCGTGCCTCGCACGGTGACCTCTCAATGATCCCCCTTATTTATTTATTTATTTAACTGCGTCTCAAGGACGCGCACTCTATTTAAGAACAACAAACAAAATAGGCCATGCGACAAAAAAGGGAAAAAACACAACCCAGCAACAATGTAGCATCGTAACAGCAGCATTAGATATTAAGCAGGATTTCAGAAGCCTTAGCGGGTAACGTCTTCGGCACACCTTCCTAATCCCCAGGCACAGTCGACGACGTCGTCAGCTCGTCTACCTGATCCACAAACACGTTGAGCGACGTCTTTGGCACGTCTTCTGAGTTCCAAGCACGTCATGCGACGTATTCCGCACGTCTTCCGAATCCACTGGCACATAGAAGACGTCTGGGTATTTTCCGCTATTTTCGCGTTACGTAATTTGATCAGTATCGATTTACGGTGATCGATAGTGCGAAAACGAACTTCAGATTCGTGATCAGCGACCGCGAATACCCCGGGCTGAAGTTTCCTGGCAGGAAGAAGACGTATGAGTATTTTTCACTATTTTCGTGTCGTAATTCCCCCCGATTTCCACCTATTTTATGGCTAATTTCTGCGGCGGCGCCGATCTATGGTGTGACACATCGCTTAGCGCGTTATTATATAGTGTGATGATAATTTGATCAATATTTACTGATAGCCATCGATGCTTCAAAAACGAACTTCAGATTTGTGTTAAGCGACCTCGATCGCCCCAGGGACGAAGTTCTCAGGCAGGGAGATGACGTCTGGGTATTTTTCGCTATTTTCCTGTCGTAATTTTCCTCGGGCGCGTGTAGCGCAGTCGGAGGAGGCGCGGCTGTCGCGTGCACCCGATACAAGGTTGGCCTGGTTCGGATTTCCCACCCAGGCCAACCAAGCCTTCCATGCCTCCGGGGTCGGTGAATTGGTACCAGACTTGTCTGGGAAGGATAGAGCGCTGACTTGTTCATCGGCTGGCCACCTCAAGTCATTGTATGGCTAAATACGCATTCTTGTCGCCTCCACGACATCCCGTAGAAGTAGAATTCGCTGGCGCATCCCAGAAGGGATTGAGTAACGCCTCCTTTATCCTTTATCCTTTAATTTTCCCCACGAATTTTCCCTTGCTATTTTACAATTTCTGCGGCGGCGCCGATCGATAGTATGACTCATCGCTTAGCGCGTTGTTATAGAGTATGAGGATGTTATTGAAAAACAAGTGTAAATAAAACACTTCTTGCTCTGGAAAGCTTCCAATGAGTAAAACTCACTCTCTGTAGAAGAGACAGATAAGATTGGATGGACACCGACGCTCTTCTTCTTCTAGATATATGTATTGGCCTGCCTTTCCCTCAAGACCGCAGCGATACCTCTAAAACAAAATATTTCTTAAACGAAATGTTAGGTAAAATGCTAAAAATTCATCTACTGGCCAATTCGGGATTGGAAAATATATCTGTAGCACCCCATTTTTTGAACTCGAAACGATTGCATAGTAATAGACAGTAGAAGGGGTGCCTAATATGTAGCGACAAGGTGCTTACCGTCGCCTGCACATCGAATCGAGACTCTTTATTCGGGTCCTGCCTAGGCTAACCAAGTCTTTCTTCCTTCTGGTCTCGGTAAATTGATACCAGGCTTGTCTGGGATGGACCAAATACGGAATTGTCCAACTACAGGCACCCCAATCTATTGTATGTATAGGCTAAGTACGTATTCAAATATTCTCCATGATATCCCATAAAAGTAGGCTGCATGGCGTAACCCAGACCCAATTTGATCAAAGGTTAGGTTGTACAAGACATGGATGGGATTGATGTAGCCTTATGAGCGGAAAATGGAAACTGGTAGAGAAATTTCTAATGGGTCTGTTCGTTTTAGAATTGCGCCCCGGGTGACTAAACATTACACTTATGGAAGCGCTTTCCTAGGACTCGTGTGGCGCAGTCGAAGAAGGCGCCGACTGTCGCGTGCGCCCGATACCAGGTTCCTGGTTCGGATTTCCCGCCTAGACCAGCCAAGCCTTCCATCTCTCCGAATCCCATGGTCACTCTCTCTACCCACCCATCCCCCTCCCGAAATACTTCCTTTCCTATGTGCTAGCAAACAAAAGGAGTGAGAATCAAGCACGCACATGTGACACTGAGTACCGATTCAGGTGTCACTACGTTGCCACGACGTCGATGACACTCCTTCTGCAGTCTGACACACGTGCCACGACTTCACTAGGCCGTCTTCAGAAATCCAACACGCACTGAACGATGTTGAGGGAAAATGCTGGTCCCCGCCTTATTCACGCTCCCCCTCTAATGGTTCCCCTTTCTTGGTCCTCTCCTATTGGTCGCCCTCACTCAGAATTCCTACGCAAGTTGGACGACGTCTTCGGCACCTCTTCTGGATCGTGACTCACGACGTCTAGCGCAGGTCTTCTGAATACCTATGCACGTTAGACGACGTCTTCAGCACGTCTATTGAATCCCTACGCAAGTTGGACGACGACTTCAGCACGTCTTCTGAATCCAGACGCACGCTGAACAACGTCTATGGCACGCTTCCTGAATCCCTATGCGCTGCACTCGGTCCCCATTCATACCCTGACGCGTTGCCTCTTGAATGTCTCGTAAACTTGGACGATCAGCCGCCAAGTATATATAGTTCGCCAGCAATAGCCCATGGATAAGCTCAAAGAAAGCCTGGCTGGCATCTACACTGTCGTAGGCATCCTTTGGCTTCAGTCCCCCTCCCCGTGACGGACACGTTACATAAGCTCATTATACATATTTTACAATGTAAGTCCTTCAACCACCGCGCTGCTTAACTATAGTTTACTCGCAGGTCAGGCCTGCACGAGAAGTGTTCCTTGGCTGTGGATTATAGTGTTGCGCTTTAACTCTTGCGAATTGGATCCGCAAACAACCAGCTCTCATTTGGAGGTTTCAAAATTTGGAAGAAGATTCAGAACAGGCATCAAAAAGCAAACCTACCACTGGGGCTGGAACATCTCGGAAAGGCTTTTTGTGCAAGATTTTTGGCGCAACTTCCAATCGCTGTTCCATGGTAAGTGCATGCTCCACCTTACGGCATGGTGGTACCAGCATTTGCGATGAGTAGACGTAGCTCGCTCCAACTAACTGAAACTTAACATTGCTGAAAGTGACGTATGTTTAGTGGGTAACTTACGTTTGTGGAAACCTTTGCTGTCAGTGTTGCTTCTACTGTTTACATATTTAAGTGCGCCTATGGAACAGAGCAGAAGGGCGCGTGGAACGCAGCCAGAGGAAGGGCCGGCTGTCGCCTGCACCTGATACCAGGTTCCTGGTTTGGATTTCCCGCCCAGGCCAACCAAGCCTTCCGTTCCTCCGGGTCGGTGAATTGGTACCAAACTTCTCTGGGAAGGATAAAGCACTGACTTGTTCATCGGCTGGCCACCGCAAGTCATGGTCAAATACGCATTCAATTAACCTCCACGACATCCCGTAGAGGTAGAATGCGTGGCGCATCCCAAAGAGGATTGAATAACGCCGTCCTTTATCATTTATCCTTTATGGAACAGAACATATCCTTCCAGAAACTAAAAGAATTAAGTAGAAAACCCAAGAACGTCTGAAAGGCCTTCGAACGAGGGGGGCGGTGTTAACGATTCACCGGTTGAACGAATTTACCGGCATTTTTAAATCCCCAAATTTACCGGAAAATTTAGCGACTTTTTTCATACAGAGTTATGTTTCTATCTTTATCGAACGGAGAAGAAAACATACTACCGATCTCAGTTTAGAAGTGATTGCTTCTATCTTTTCCGATAACTTGCTATTAGCGTTCGTGGTCCTCAACCTTGTTAAAACCTCCATGTCCACATAACGAGGCGGAGATGGTGCGCTCCAGTGTTAAACGCGCTCCTCTGGGATAGTAAGGACCTGTTCATACTTCGTGACAAGAGCGACAAAAGCGACAAAGCGACAAGAGCGACAAGAGCGACTGGGGCGACAGATGTAGTGTGGTATACGTAAATAATTACGCATTTCCCACTGCATCTGTCGCACCAGTCGATCCAGTCGCTCTTGTCGCTTTTGTCGCTCTTGTCGCTCTTGTCGCGAAGTATAAACAGGCCCTAACTCGCGCCGAGATACCCCACACGACATGATACCATTTGAACTAGAGCTATAGGAGCTCTTAAAATAGACGATCTTAAGGCGAGGATACGCTCACGTCTTGTTCCCGTAATTTAGTCGAATATGTAAGGCATTGGAATGTACTCTGTCGAGTCCACCTGATGTCCTGGTAGACTCTTAAGCAGTTTTCCCATGTAAAAAAAGAATGAAGTTCGCTATCATATCACATTTCGTTGTTTTTTCAAGTGTCTGGCTTTGATCCAAAGTTCAGCTTAATAGTTCAAAAAATAGTTGTATGAGGTGTAAATCATTCTTTCATCGAATGAAATAATGGTAACTGCGACAGTTTCAAAAAGCAGTTAGAATGTTAATACAGCGGAAATATGGCAATATTCGATTGAACTTTGGCTGTTCCAGAAATGTTTTTGAAAGGATAAAGAAGGATAAAGGACGGCGTTATTCAATCTTCTTTGAGATGCGCCACGTATTCTACTTCTACGGGATGTCGTGGAAGCGTGTTGAATGCGTATTTAACCATACAATGACTTGCGGTGGCCAGCCGATGTAAAAGTCAGTGCTTTATCCTTCCCAGACAAGTCTGGTACCAATTCACCGACCCTGGAGGGATGGAAGGCTTGGTTTGCCTGGGCGGGAAATCTGAACCAGGAGCATGGTATCCGGTGCATGCAACAGTCGGCGCCTCCACCGACTGCGCTACACGCGCCCAGATATGTTTTTATAGAGTTTTAATTATGCACCCACACACATAGATCCTTATACCTATGCGTTGTCAGGCTTCCGTTTGCTTTGTTTGTTGAAGGATGCTCGTTGCTTTCAGGGCATCGTTTGTTTTCGGATGATGTATGCATGGTAAAATGAAGATGATATGGTTTGTGTTGAGGGAATATTAGAATAAAAAAATTAACGGATTTACCGAAGTTAACAGAATTTACCGGCGAATTTCAGCATTAAAAATATGCGGTAAAAATTTACTGGCTGCAAGTCAGGGCGCGTTTCTGACTTCAAACCACCCTTTGCGCCCTACTGTAGTTTCCTTGCAATATCCGTGTTCTTGGGGCTGAAACTTTAGAAACCTTTAGCCTTCCTTCTCAAGACCAGTTCAGTTCCCTCCATGATCTTCACGAAAATCTATTATGTGACGGGCGCGTTTAGCGCATTCGAAGGAGGCGCACTGTCGCGTGCACCCGATGCCAGGTTCCTGGTTCGGATTTCCCGCCTATGCCAACCAAGCCTTCCATCTCTCCGTGGTTGGCGAAATCGTACCTAGGAAGGATAAAGCGCTGACCTGTTCATCTGTTGGCCACCGCAAGTCATTGTATGGCCAAATACGATTTCAAGTCGCCTCCACGACATCCCCTAGAAGTAGAATGCGCTGGCGCATCCCAAAAGGAACTGAGTAACGCCGTCCTTTATCCTTTACTATGTGACAGATACTGGTGGCTAGAATGAGAAACGTTTGTTTTCTATCCTAATTTTTTAAAGTTGGATGATAGCTTTTAAAACCTTTGCTTAAGCTACTAGAACGAGTCCCTTCCATTTTTCTCGTTCTTTCATTGAATTTTTTAGCTGTTATGTTTTGTGCATGTGTAACCAGACTGGTAATAGTTATAGGAGATATTATATTTAGTGCTGTCACAGTGCTAATAACGTTACCAGAATCAAAGCTTTTAATTTGAGGATCAGTGGGTGCATTCTTGCAAGATACTGGAATGGCGAGAAGAAGCAAATTGGGCCGGACCCGCAGGACTCTGCAGAATGTTTGAGCAGAACCAAGGAGATCAGGCAGGAGAACAGCCACTGAGAAGGCTCCTACTCTTCACAAAAAGAATGTGCGGTTTTCGATAAAATAAAGCAGATGGTCTGCATACGTTGCCAACATTGAATTTCGATAAGTGCTACTGTCGTGTTGCTGCTCAAAAAGGGTTTAAAAAAATTTGAATACGACTCGGATATATTAGGTTGTTCCATAAGTCCTTGTAGTATTTTTTCAACGATTCACTGCAGATTTCGCCGGCGATCTCTTGCAGAGCGTTGCAGCGCTTTCGAAAGAAAATGATTTTCTCTATCAGAACATATTACGTTTTTTTTATCCTGAATTTTTTTAATGTTTAGGTCGTTGAAGTGAAAAGTGAAAAATTGGCTATATGCGCACTTGTTCATTCCGCTTAGGTTTGTAATTTTTTGCACAGTTTTTTAAGCATTTGGAAGACAATGTTTAGTACTACAAGAACACGTGTAAGCGCTATTTGTTCATTTGTACTTTATTGATTTTTAGGCCATCAAATTGGGACGTTCGAAGGAGGATGGTTATTTTTGCCGACAGCTCCTGCTCTGTGGTTGGAATTTTTGGGTTGTTGTTATATGTCATTCGAAAGAAAATGCTTTGCTCTATAAAAATTTGTTTCGCGTTTATTGATTTCTATTGAATGTCAACAAAATGCCAAAAAGAGAAAAATCGTCTTCACCAACAACTCCTTCTCCTTCTTTAGTTGTTGATATTCGACAGAAATCAGCGTAAGAGAATAAACGCGACACAAATTCTTACTGAGCAAGACATCCTCTTCCAAACGACATATAACACCAAGCAAAAAAGTCCAACCACAGAACCGGAGTTTTGGTAAAAATTCGGTCGGAAAAGTCGGAATTCCCAATTTGATGGCCTGAAAATCAATAAAGGGCAAGTGAGAAAATAGGACCAACACATATTCTTGTAGTACAGGACGTTGTCTTCCAAGTGCTATAAAAAACTGCGCAAAAAATTACAAACCTAAGCGGAGAGAACAAGTGCGCAAATGGCTACTTTTTCACTTTTTCACTTTTTACTTCAACGACCCAAAAATTGACAAAATTAGGATGAAGAAAAAATGGAATACACATTCAAGTCATTTTCTTTCGAAAGCTATGCCGCGCTATGCAAGAGACCGCCGGCGAAATCTGCAGTGAAACGTTGAAAAAAACTGCAAGGACTTATGGGACGACCTAATACTTGCCTCAGCACCAGTCGTCTGCGTTTGGCTGAAAGGTTCGATTAAAAAAAAGCACCACATCATTCTTTCTGCAAGAGAAACCGACAACGTTTTATTATACTCCTCTTTGCACAGTTTAAAAAACACTTCATCATTGTCATAAAGACGTTCTGTTGCGACCAAAACTTCTAGCGCCAGGCGGGACTCGAACCTGCACCTCCCTCTAACCATGCGGGAATGCTCTACACCTTTATATCCCGGATACGGGTGAGTGCTGATCGGTCCCACGAGGTGTGGATGTTGCGTTCGATCAAATGGCGCCGGTGGTGTGAAGGCGTAGAGCATTCCCGCCCGGTTAGGGGGAGGTGCGGGTTCGAGTACCGCCTGACGCTAGAAGTCTTGATCGCAACAAGACATCTCTGTCGCAGCTTGAAACCTCGATACCAGCCACTTGAGGCTTAAAGAAACTGATTTCAATTCACTTTATCATCCTTCTGCAGGAAAGACCTACGATGTTTTATCACTACTCTTCTTAACACTTCATCGTTCAAACTCACCAGAATTAACAAGCTCCAGAATGGTGCCATCGCCAAAGCCGTTGAATAATATTTTCCTTCAGTTCTACATTCCCTTTTATAAATGTAATATGTGAGTGGGTGTTTAACAGGACATTTATTGCTTTTCACCTCATTGTTGTGGTATATACATACCTCCTGCTGTGGACAAAGTGCGTGTTATGTATTGGTTTCCGTGAAAGAATCCTTTCATTGTGTTCGTGTCTAGGATTTCACGGCTTTTATTCCTCGTCAACACGCACAGTAAACGTCCGTACTGTGGTACATTGAGGCAAATAATCTCCACATTCGTCACCGGAAAAGGCCTTCCATAGAATGTGCGGTTTCTAGCGTCTACCTGGCAATGTAGAACGTCTCGATCCTACGCCAAAGAGAAACAACCGAGACCAAGGCACCATCAATTTCAAGTGCGAGTATTGGGACGTCTATCTTATTCATGTGGAACGCGTGTTCTAATGCAGGGTTTGTCTACTAACCGCCATTCGTTTCCGAAGCCGGACGACGTCTTGGTTAGAAGTCGTAGCATGAGAAGCCAAATTTATAAAAGGTAGACCAGAAATCGTGGATGCGATTTCAATCGATTTTGAAAAAAAAATGGGCGCATGTAGCTCAGTGGGAGGACATGTTGGCCGTCGCGTGCACCTGATACCAGGTTTCTGGTTCCCGCCCTAGGCGAACCAATTTTTTCTTCCCTTTGGGGTCGATGAATTGGTATCAGACTTGTGTGAGAAGGATAAAGCGCTACCTATTAATCTGCTGGCCACCGCAATCATTGTATGGCAGAATACGCATTCAAATCGCCTCCACAACATCCCGTAGAAGTAGAATGCGTGGCGCATCCCTAAAGGGACTGAGTAACGCCGTCCTTTATCCTTCATCCTAGCTAGTTCATCGGGTGATCACCGCAAGTCATTGTATAAGCCAAATTGCCTACACGGCATCCCAAAGAAGTAACACGCCTGGCGCATCCCAGAATGGATTGAATAATCCCGTGATTTATCCTTATCTTGTTGTGAAGTCGCCATCGAAAACGTTGTGTGAGATCTCGAGTGGGAAGAAATGGGTGAGAACGTTGATGGAATCTGGAGAGAAATGTCGTATGGAAAGGGAAGCGTTCGAGAGTCACAAATGTTGCCGTTTGGACGAAGTTGACGAAGGTTAGACGTCCCGATGTCATTGCTTTTATTGAACCAAAGCGGCAGCAGACCGTCCGGATTGAGTAGGGTTAGTTTTTCAAGAGATAACGCATCAAACGGAACACATTCGGAGGAAGTGTCGGCTGTCACATGCAACTGATTCCAGGTTCTTGATTCGGATTTTCCGCCCACGCCAACCAAGCCTTCCTTCTTCAGACGATGAGTTGCTAAAGGACTTGTCTTGGGAAGTTGAATTGCTGATTTGTCTGTCTGGTGGTTACCACAAGTCATTGCACAGGCCAAATACGCATTCCAATTAACTCTACGATATATCGTAGAAGTTGAATGTGTGGTCCATTCCAAATTTGATTGAATAACGTTATCCGTTATTTTCTGTCCTAATATATCATCCTGACGTCGAATTGGACACTTTTCAAATCAAATTGGATACTTTTCACGTCAAATTTCACACTCTTCTAAGCTAACCTAACACTTTTCAAATAAAAGCAAACTCTTCCAAATTCAAATGAGTTTTTTTTACATTAAACAGGAAACTCTCCAAAAATGATAGAATATTTTTTTGTTCAAGGAAAATTTTTGTACAACCTTCTTTGAAGCTTTAATTTACCTTCCAATAAGAAGAGACATAGTTTGAAATTTTATAAAATTTTTACTTTTCGAGCAAAAACGATGAATTACATTTTGTTTCGAAGAGCAGTAAAGCGGTCATTTGATATTGCCAAAACAGAGATTGCACCATGCTCCCTTCCGAAACACTGTGATTTTTATTCGATTGATAGCAAAATTTCTGTTTGCAGGCAGATTCACACCTGCAAATGGTGCAACCTAAGCAGTTGTAAAACGCACACATATCCTGACTTTCTTGCTGCGTGTAGAAGTATTCACACTATTAATCAGATAAACATTGCGTCTTGCCTACCGAGTGCATGGCGCGATCCAGGATTTTAATGCACTACATGATTGCAGCTTTTTCGCGCTTTAAAACAAATTTAATTTATTATTTCTCTCAAAAAAATATTTAAAATTATAAGACACATTCGGGCAGCTGTAGTAAAAAATTTCAAAAAAAGTTATTCTAAATTTTCTTTGAACGAAAAATTATTCTAACCATCTCGGAGAGCCTGTGGTTTGAATTGTAAGAAGCCCGCTTCAATTTGTAAGTTCAGTTTGATTTCAAAGTTCATAGGCCAGCTTAGAAGAGTGTTCAACTTGACGTAAAAAGTGTCCAATTCATCATAAAAATGGTGTAGTTCTAGCACCTTCCACACTGCGTTGGATCGAACTGTAGACAATTTTTTCGGGCGAAGTTGCGCTACTGGTGAAGCGTAAGAGAGTCAACTGGAAGCAACACACTTTTCTAGCTCATGGATCAAAAGCGAATATCACGGCTAACATCGACAGGACTATAGACGGAGCTTTGTTCAAGGACTGCTTTGGTCATGAACTCTGCGGTGGCGGTGGGAAGGCCGAAGGAACACGCACTACGAGAGAATACCTGTCACGATGCAAGGCTAAGGCTATTATTCACCCCTTCGTCAAATGGATTTATCTTTTTCCTAAACCATGCCTTGTATATCCTGGAAAAGATAAGACAAAACTGAATAACAGAATTAACCAACAGTTCAGTGATACTAGACGATTACGCGAAAATTGGTCTAGATTTCAATATCAAAGGCTCTGTCACATGGGCCAATCGTCGCAAATTAGGGGGGGGGGGGGGGTTTCGCAGACATCCACTGGACGAGCACCGTCACCGACTGAATTCCGCGCGGTCGGACTTCTTCGCGAAAATCCTGAACGGACGATATAACGCTCCACATGTCGTCTATCGCCTATCGCTCTGTACGTAGGCGATGTGGAGTGCCGCGGGGCAAGGGCAGCGAGCGGCCCGTCGCCGTGTCCGCACTCGGCGCAGTCCCAAACTTGTTTCGGCGGCCGAAGAGGTGAAAATGGTTTTCAGTATGAATACGGATAATGTTACATCAGTGGAAAGCTCGCAACGAGCTGAGAAATGCTGTCCAGTTGATTTTTCGAATAAACTCATCCATAACGAGGTAAGCGACTGAAACAAAACTTTCTGTTGTTTTCGGCAAACTTTGGCCGCTTAGAAATCTACTTTGAACGGTCAAAATCTTTTCGTTCTTTTTAGATTCGAGTGTGCTTGTGGTCTACTGTAGACCACAAAAAACACGGTTTTCATACTTATCCTGTATAGAGCAACCGAAGTTCAAGGATAGAAGAAACGCCTACGCCGCATATTGAGATTAGAGCAATCCCTTGTTGGAAAAAAGAAAATCGAGTCATTTCTGTCTATTTCTCAAAGCCATTTTACACGTTTTATAAAGACCATCATTCCCACAATAGAATAGTAGAATACTGTCTTCTGTAGCAGGCTTCTAGTTGGGTAATTCTTAACTGAATCTTAGGTTTCTGCGCAATTGCGCTTATCCGAAATCGGGCCCATGTTATTCTAACTTGACCCTATTTTGTACCACAATGACACTTGATGCGTAACAAATACAGATCTGCTAAAACCATGGAGGATTTCTGAGTTTCGATGAATCTCGTCAACGATAAGCCAGAAGGACATGCCACTGGGGATCTCGGAGGGGTCGTAAATCAATTAACGGAGCCGAGGAAGCAAAAGCTTCATAACTAGGCCGCTGTGCAATCGTTTTAGATGATGATTAGATAGTTGGATAGAGAATGGACGGGGCTTCTAACGGTGTTAAATAAATTTTAAACATTTCTTAGGACAGTTGTTTCCCTGAGCTTCATGTTTATATCTTCGTTATCATAGTAGTAAAGCTCGATGCAGTCGAATCTTTATTGACGACGTTTCGGGCCTTAAGCCCTTCTTCAAGTCTAAAAGAACCATGTCGCCTATACGTGATGCATTGCGTACATTCAATAGCAACAAAACGTCTGACACACTACAGACCTGGCTGGGTAATTGGGAGGGGAAGCGGGTAAAGCCAATGACTTCGAATACGTGGCTTGGCCGGAAATGAGGTGCAGGGGTCTCTGGGCTGCTTATATAGAATCGCGGGAAGTGACCGGTCTCTCGTCTCTCAATGTCGCCATCATCCTCAGCAGTCACATCACTAGCCCTTAGAGACTGATAAGGCTCATTGCACATTTCATTTCTTCTCTCTTGTCGATGGGTGGTCGCCAGTGCTTTATTTCAAGCGCTTCCTTGATCTTCCTCTCTACTGGATCTGTTAAATTCCTATGGAGGATCGAGACTCGCAGCTGTGGCAGTGGATCACGTGTATGTCTGAGGGTACGATGTCTAGAGAATGGATTATCTGGGTAGCTTTGGGGGCTACGCAGTGCTCTATAATGTTCATCCATTCTCATACAAAGTGATCTCGCTGTTTCGCCAATGTAGAACTCCTCACATGTCATACAAACCACTTTGTACACCACACACATCATTTGGCAAATTTGGTTATCCTCTTCACAGATAAAGCAATCTGACCTTTCACATTGATTCTCGTATGGACGCGACGCTGTAAGTAGACGTCGTAGAGATGGAGGTGGTCGAAACACGAGGCTTATAGGGAGCCTCGATCGTTTTACGACACGGTTGATGTCCAAAGGGAAAGAATCCGTGATGAAAGGAACAATCAGAGGAGAACCACCAGGTCGTCGCTGAGGTTTCCAACAACGACATAGCTTTGTGCCATATCCGTTCTGCCGCAGGATTTCTTTGACTTGATCTTTCACTTCTGGAGAATTCGTAGTAGTGAGGGCTGTAGATGTGGTTATTGTATGGTGAACGATATTTCGTTTCATATACAAAGGATGGCAACTCCGCGCATGTAAAATGATGTTATGGGAAGCCGGTTTCCTGTACCACATACAGCTTACTTGACCTTCCGAAATTCTCACTTTCGTACTCAAAAACGGTAGAAATCCATCAGAAGCTGGAGTCTCTGATGTTAACTGAATCGTAGGAAAAGCAGAATTCAGCCGCCTGAGTGTCTGTCGCAATGTTGCTCGCGATTTACTCACAACAAAGATGTCGTCGATGTATCGCCCAAATATAACACTCCTGGGGATAAGGCCGGCCGCTCAAGATGGTCCATGAATATGATGGCGAGCAGCGGTGCCAACATGCTTCTCATTGCAAGACCTCGTATTTGCTTGTAAAACACATTTCGAAAACGGAATGTGCTCACGCCCACAACGTTTCGTAGAAGCTCTTCAATTTCTTCTATTCGTAACCAAAAAGCTGCATGTTCTGGTGATGCTGCCGCTAAAGCTGCAAACAGGCCTCAACAGCTCTTCTGGTGTCCACTTCGTGTACAATGCAACCACGTCGAAGCTTTCATATTCTAGTCGTTCTTCCCCATTGAAATTGCATTGTCTCAGTTGTTCAAGAAATTGTTGCACATTCCTTAGGTGTGCCGGTACATACGAAAGTAAGGGCGACAAGAGGTGTTGCAAGAACCAACTAATTCGATCGGTTGGTCCGCCGCAGGAAGACACTATAGGCCTGGTCTTGATGGAAGTGTTATGCAAACAAGCTACATTCCCTTCCTTTGGTAGCTTATGTGTTTTCACTAGTTGGTAATAAGTAGACATTCTTAGACATTTAGACAGCTCAAATCTGCGTCGTCATCAACCTTCATAATCCCTCAGTCCACCCTACCCTCACGATGTACTATCATTGACGACAACCTTGTGGACGAAGATGTACGAGCGACGTTGAATTTGGGGCCTAACTTTTGTCCAAGACCAAGATTTTCGGAGCAAGTGAGAATGAAATCGTTACCCGCAATTCATAAATTTTGGTACACACAAAGCTGGAAGAAACAAGTTGGACCAAGTGTTCCCACTCTTCAAGAATCCCTTCGTAAGTCTCTACCGTTCCCTCGTCCTTATATCCGTATCCCGCATCGCTCCCCTGAACTTTCATCTAGAGTCGCTGCGTTAAAGCTTGAGCTTCTTCAAGTATTTGACGAGCACAAGAACCGCCCTATGACCGATAATATGACCACGGTAGAACGAAGAGGGCTACGGAAAGCAATTAGCTTGAAGAACTCTTTGCGATTCTCAGTCGGAGACAAATGCGGAGGCTTTGTTGTAATGTCTCAGGAACGAGATATTGCTCTCAGCGAAGCTGCCTTATCGGATACTAGCACGTATGTAATGAGTAGTCGTGAACAATACAGGGCAGAGTGTATATGCCTGGAAAATACATTCGCACAGTCCTGGGCACGAAATTGGAGAGATCACTTCTCGCTCAGCTAGTGCCGAAGAACGAAAGCGTACCTACTTATTAC